>CAKAOH010028980.1:0-85274 GCA_916701665.1 Sebastiscus tertius | reverse complement strand
ATAAATATATTTTGCCAGTGCTGCTGACACCACATTAACACAGTCCAGACCTGCTGTCGTTCTCTCAGGCTACAGAAGAGGCTGATAAGCCAGAATGTGTGACAGGAGGAAAACATGTTGCCCTCCTGCACCCCCACTTCTCTCACTCCATTTATCCACTTCCCCATTCCTCTGGTGATCCTCCGTGATGCAGATAATGTGAGCTTGAGACTGGAATTTGAATAGAGGCAACAATGTCCTGTTTGGCCTCGTAAGCCAAACTGTGCAGGAACCGGGTTCATCGTGCGTTTCTATCGGCTGGGATTCCAGTCGTGTTTTGTGGAAGAGGCTGTTTCACTTGGCTGTCGACAGATTCATAAACAACACTGCTGTGTGCGCACTGTAGGGATTTGGATAGTGTTTCCAACAGAGCCCTTCAGCCAATGATAATAATAATCCACTGAAAGGCCTAAGGTTCGGCCATATTATTTTCAGATGTGTCAAAGACTGTTAAATGTGAGAAAACAAAGTCCAAAAAGAATAAAACCTCTCCAAACTTTCAGTCTAGACAACAAGACCACCTGAAGCCACACAGCGACCATCAAGCTTATGCAAGACAGAGCAACTCGCCTGTCTGCCACTCAAGAGCCCTGGCATTGCTGACGCAGACGGTGTACCCATAATTCACCAAACACCTTCGGTGCAGCCAAGCCCATTGAGGTTAAAGCAACAGAATATTAAGAGAGAGACGCTGGATTTTTTTTTTTCTGAAAACAGCAGGAGTTTGTTGAGTTTGCTTGTATGTTTCTTGGTTACGTACCGCTCTCACCACAAATCTAATTGGTTTTGGAGCCACTACGGCTTCAAAAGAGCCTCATTAGTTATTAGAGAATAAAACCTTCAATAAACGTAGTGTTCAAAAACATATACAAGGGTGTTTCGCACCACTTAACAAACCAAATCTGAGATGAACGAGGCTAACGGGGCCTTAGCCTGCCAACGTTTTCGCAACTCCATTGACAGATATTCCAGTCAGCTCTATACGATGACGACTCATAGACAATCAAGTGTCCACCGCAAAATATCCATCTCCTCTCCCATGAGACATTGTTATACCAGTGAGAGACAAACAAAGGAAGTAGTCCTCAGTTGCGGTCGCAGCGCCTCGCTGCGTCCTTCCTTCCTCGAGCCGGCTGAGCCAACTCTGCAGTCTGCTCTCTGCTATTAATTAAACCATTAAAACAGATTAATAAGCAGAGTGGGGCTCCAGTCTCGACAACATCTGATGAGAATTAGGGAGGCGTGCTTTTTGGCATGATGACCTCGATGCCCTTTCCTCTGGCTCTTGCTTTGAAAATCCTCCTCCGCTCTGCCACTTTCTCTTCTCTCTACAACTTTTAAACTCTGATCTGAATTATTTAACTCGTCTGTCGCTCAAATGGCTTTTTTCCCTCCTTCTCTGCCTGTTATCTAATTCTGGATTGAAAACATGTGTAACAGAGAGGACCTAGAGGGCAAATATAAGCAGGATTATGGCCCATTGTTTCCTATTATGAGAGTAGATTGCTATCCAGATTTCCTCTACAAATTGCCTTTGTTGTCTCCCACCTGCCTCCCCTGCACGAAGGCTGAGCTGTCTAAATGAATGAGGTTTAACACAACACCAGCCAGTGCATCTGCTAGTCGTTCTGCTCGCCAACAATCACACAGACTGCTATGTTTCTCCGTGACTTTGGTGATTACATATTCAGTAAAAATAATGTATCAACCCTTAACCTTAGCTTAAACGACGGAGACCACCTGCACCAAATTGCAACATTACGCTGGAGATTTAACAGAACGGAGAACGGACATTTAGAAGACAAATTAAAGCGCCATTACACAGGCTGCTGGCAAATGTTTTAATTTGACTGTCTGAGGTGTTGGATTGATTTTAAACAACACACTCAAGCAAAACAAATCAGTTCTACAGTGGGACTTTTCAAAAGAATTAAAGGCTGAATTTGAGGGTTTCCCCTCACAAAGAAGAGCCACTGCTTCACCACTTCCACTCAATTGTCAAGCGAATTTTAAGCAAACTTTTTAAATGTCGCCCGTTTCAATTTAACTGGTTTGGAGCAAATAAACTCGGCTACAGCGTAATTTGGTCAGAAGTTAGCGCTGTAGGCTACACATGGCTGTAATCGACCAGTAAACGAAGTAGAAGAAGTAGAGGTTGCAAACTGGGAACAAAACAAGCTGGCTTGGCCATCTACGAGAGAAAAATGGAGAGAGGTCTTCAGGAATTTGTTTCAATTGGGCAAGTTCTAGTTGCTCTTTCATGTCAGCTAGTACTAGCAAGGGTTCAAATCCGACCCGTGGCCATTTGCGCATGTTGCCCCCTCTCTTTCTCTCTCTCCCCCTTTCTAGTCTGTCCACTGTCCTGTCAATAAAGGCTTGAAATGTAAAAAAAAAAAAAAAAAAAAAGAATGAATATCTTCTCATCTCATTATTCTATTTAGAACGATTATTTCTCTTATTTCTAATTTTAGGAGTCATTCCAACCAACTGATGGAGAGAACACAAGAAATGTAGAGAAATAAAGAATTTCATACATCGTGGAGTTCATGAAAACATGTACATATTTCGAAACTCTAAAGAAGATTAGGAGGAGACTCAAATGAAGATAATAAAGGTAAATGTTTAGCTTTAAGAGAACGAAAAGACAGAGAGAGAAAGCGCTCCTATATCCCATATTTTCACTCTCCATTGAAGTCTGTTTATGGTTTTCTTGACGAGTCTATAATTTTAAATGTACATTGGTACATTCTACATTACTATAATTTGAATTTACAGTTTATGGATCTGTATAATTTTCTGAACCCAGGAAATAATTCCATATGTGTGTACGCCACATTGATATATGCATGGACGTGCTTGCCCTTGCACCCAAGATTAACTGCTTATGGTTATACACACACACACACACACGCACACAAGTGCAGATAAGAACTTCCACAGAAGATCTTATCTGAAATGACGTTTGTGTGCAACCTTAAAATAATAAGTCCTAGAGCCCTAACATTATAAATATCCAGTAGTAAGGAACAACAGGGTAAAAGCCAGAGCACTCTGGCAACAGATGAAACAGATTTTTTTTATTTCCTCAAATGGATATGTATGAAACAGAAGTGAGAGGCGAAGCAACAAGAGCCACAGAAAAAAAAGATTGTGTTTTAAAATGACAGCAGCGTTTTCGGTGCATTTAACAAAGAAAGAAATATATGTATGAGATGTGATTGAAAAGAGGAAATAGAAGGTGGAGAGCGTGAACGCACAAAGACATCACTGTCTCTGTCCTCAGCCTCTGTGGCACATTACTGGGTTTGTTGATAGGGATCTGCCCTGTGGACAGCTTACACTGCGCTAAGTGGACAGTCTGCTTATTTAACTTTCACCCATAGTGAGCTCGTTGTGATTTGGAGGAGACGCTGACAGGTAAAGGAGGCAAGGACAAGAGGAAGAGAAACTATAAGGAACTCAAAATGTCTATCTCTAAGTAAAGCTTTGATTCTCTGCCCGAACCTGATTGTGCTGGGCTGCAATTTCTCAAAAAAGTTCCCTGGGCTTAAATCGGGTCGGACTCGCGCCAATTTCCCGATGTTTTGTTTTTTTCACATGGAGACCTTATAGTCTGTGTAATGTCATGAATAATGAATAATGTATGGGCTATGTTCCCATCCACCCATTATAATTGTTGAAAATGTTCAGATTTAGATTTAAACTGACAAACATTTGAATCCTGATTCTCATTGATGAGGAGATTGTGACAGATATGACAGTATTTGGGCTGTGCTGAACATTCAGTAGAAAGTGCATGTCGGAGATTGTGTCACAAATGCCTGTTACCGCACTGAAAAGACTTTAGTTGACTTTAGCTTGTCATACATTTTTTAATATTTATCTATTTATTTTTTTTACAGTGGAAATCCAGGTTTTTTTAATCAGGCTCAGGCCAAAACTGCTGTCATGGTTCAGGCTTGGACAGAAACTATGCAGGTTCATGTAGGGTCGGGTGTGACTTTTTGGGCCCGATCATAGCTCTGTCTCTAAGGCACAAACACATCGTTTTAGTGCTGCAAACTCTGAGCAAAAACAATGTCTGTCAGGCTGTGGAAAGTGGAATGAAACAAACTAGAATTACCACCTCGTGGTTGTATGCCTCCGCCAACCAGTCAAGTTGCAGTTTACATCCATGTCTGTCCACAATGTCATCACTTCATCATTTTATCCTATTAGACATTTGTGACTTCCAGATAATTTCAAACCATTCCATCACTGCTCTCTACCAATAAGAGTCAAATTGAGGATAGAAGTGTTAAGATGGTGACTGTAGAGAGAAAACAAGGTGGTGTGAGAGTTTATATCTGTCATACATCCGTCTGTCCTACCTGTGCACTCGTGCTGCAGACCCTTGCCGTAGTATCCCTTCTCACAGATGCAGTCGTACTGTCCGGTGTGCGTGCCGCACTTACAGCTGGCCATCAGGTCGCAGCAATCCCTGCCCGCTTCGCACAGCGAGGAGCAAAGTGACAGGTCTTCCTGGATGTAGCTGCCTGAGGGGAGGTCTGAGGGTGGAAAACAGACACAGAGAAGCGCAGGTTGCAGTAGGATCAGATTTCACCACCTGGCAATCAGACTATTTATCTAAAGTGTTCAATTGTTACAGTAAAAGTGGCACAATTTCACCCACTTGCAAAGTGCATGAATGAGGGACAGCAGTCTTAAAGGGTAAAAAAAAACATCTAACCATCATTAGTGTGTATTATTACAGTAAAATGGCAGATTCTATCATGGCTAAATTAAACACATTTCCACAGACATCTGACACCCTTTACTCAAGAAATAATAGAAATTGTGAACATCTTCGCCAAAAAAAAAAAAATAGATAAAAATCTACAGTGCCTGCCACCCACACATGTACAACTGACTAATAGCAAACGCTATATCCTTTCCCCCAGTATAAAGAGTATAAATCAGAGCTAAAGAATGCCAAAGAATTGGATTTAGGACTGTAACTAGGAGTTTAGACTGAGGCCAAAACTGGCTTTGATGCTGGACTACGAGGAAACTTAAATTTCATTTCTAGAAGTCAACCTGCTCCTTCTTATTTCCCTCTTATTACGAGAGAAGGAAGGAAGGAAGCAGAGAGGGCAATAGAAGAAGAGGAGAGACATGTGGTGTAATTTCTGCGATTTGATCCATGACCAGTGAGAGCGGCTCAACATGTGGCTCCATGTTTGAAAAGCTGAGTGTGTGCTTTGAGGCGTTGGGCAGACTTCAAGACAGACAGACCGGAGGCCGAGCTGATAGCACGATGTGTGTTGGCTTTCATTCTCACGGCCTTATCCTTGCGCCGTCTCACTGATCTCTGCTACTACACCTACTGTCTGGGATTTCAGACGCTGTGTGTGTGAGAGTGCACATATACAGTCTGCAAGTGCATGTGCAGGATTTATCGCTCTCTACACACTCAACTGTGATATTTATGGTGATATTTTTAAGATTTTTAAAGCCATGACTGAATCCCTCTTTTCACCAAATTGTGGGAAGTCCCCCACAAGTGTGGGAAAAGGGCCTCACTCAGTCCAATCTGTATGGAAGTGAAGCCTAATGGCTGTTGGCACTACATAACAGAAGAAACCATGTGAAATGTATGTTGTCAGATTCCATTTGAAATATTGTTGGCTTCCTTTTAAGTAAACATTGAATTTTAGTGTCAAATCCTTTCACTTAAGAAATATTGCTAAAGGTCAAATGGTGATGATGGAAGCACTGAGGCTTCAAAGAGACAAAGAGTAGCTGCAGTGGTTTCAACTTCAATTTACCAAAACACAGGGTTGGATGCAACTCTCTTGTGCAGCTAAAATGGGTGAGATCTAATAAATCTGTATGGCTGTGAAGTGAGATGACAGATGTTTCTTTGAATTGAACACCTCCGGACGTCTTTGAAAGATAAAAAAAAAAGAAGAAGAAATGACTCCTCATCTGTCCTTCATACCTTCATGCAGTGCATGACGAGCCAGGGCCTCAAACTCGGCGAAGTTGTGCACCAGGTAGCAGTGCTGGTCCTTGGGGTGCGAGGCCATGTCGTGGAGCTCCCTGATGTTACCCTGCCAGATGCCCAAAGTGAAGATCTCAACATTACGTTCCCTCAGAGCTGCCGCCACCGGCCGAGGGTCCCCGCCATTGGAGTAGCCATCAGTGATCAGGAAAATGACCTTGGTGGCGTTAGCACGGGAGTGACGGAGTATTTGCTGAAAGAGAAGAAAACAAAAACAATTTATAAATAAAAAATCTAAAAATGAAATCTGATTTATATCCCTTTTGCAATATTGTGTCCTAGTTAGTGTAGTCATGCTGTTGCTGTTCAAAGGTGACCATACAAATACACACATCCTGTTGCTCTGCCTGGCAGCACGCTACCAACAGAGCTCCAGCTTTAGTGACATGACTAAACTGAATAACGAAGAACGTCACACACAACCACTAAAAACAGCCCTCAATTCTAGGGTTCCTCAAAACCCTACATCAGCAAGACAGGCAACGATGAGGAGGAGGGACAGAGAAGAAGGAGAGAGCTCTACAATTGTAATTATTTCTCCTACAGACTACGCAGCTGCTTGCCAGTGGTCTGAAACCACCAGAGAACACTGGGCAGCGCAGACCGGGCTGCTGTGTCCGCCCCAGACACCGGCTACAGTTCCCAAACTAACTTTAGCCACCGTTTACAATCCACCACATACAATTAGACAGGACATTAAAGTCAGAAACATATCTTTATTTTCTCTAGAGTAAAGAAAAAAATAACAGGACCATCTGCTAGCTTTGCTGTGGAGGCCAAGCTGACAATATCTAGGTTCTAAGGGTGTTTCTAATGAGGTTAAAAGGTTGTGTGGCAACGTATCCTCATTCAACAGTTTGTATGATATCTTGTGAAAAATTATTCCTCATTTTTCGAGTGTTTTCCTATTAATGTCCAGCATCAATTTCCACTCCAGTATTTTTTTAAATAAACTTCCGTCTTCACAGGAAATGACTTGTTTAGGTTTAAGCAACAAAACTACTTAGTTAGGTTTAGGAAAAGATCGACTTGGTTAGGTTCAAGCAACAAAACCACTTAGTTAGGTTTTGGAAAAGATTGACTTGGTTAGGTTTAGGCAACAAACTACTTAGTTAGGTTCAGGAAAAAGTCAACTTGGTTAGGTTTAGGCAACAAAACTACTTAGTTAGGTTCAGGAAAAGATTGACTTGGATTAGGTGATAAAACTACTTAAGTTTTGGAAAAGATTTGTGGCTAAGTTATGTCGTACCAGAAGTGGCGTAACTTAAGTACGGAAGTTACGTGACAAATAAATCAACGTTGAATTCTGGTTTCACACGGGGTACAAACAGCGGTCTCCTGGGAGAAAGTCCGGTGTTTTTTGACCCACCGCGACCTCCTCCTTAGGTGGTGTTTGTTATTCTTTATACTAATAGGTACTAAATTACATGGATATATACAAATTAGAGTGCATTTACTTTTCATAAGTTTAGCTACGAACGATGCGTGACAACAGCCTGCATGTGGATAAAACCCAGTGAACAATGGATGAAGAGAAAAAGTTGGTAGAGAGAAAATAAAAGAAATTGAAGAGGAGCCAAGATGAAGTCAGTAGGACAGATATCCGCTTACTTACTGAAAGCTAAAAAGGTCCTGAGGATATCATAAAGAATTAGAGAATGACAGGGAAACAAAGGATGTGTGTTAGGAGGAGGTGGATGACTTTTCGGTCTTCTGAGTCCAAACAGGACGTAATAGCTAGCCCGCACATGACAGACTATAAAATACGAGAGGTGAAGCGAGGGGAGACACGCAACAAGGGTGTGACCAGGGAGGGAAAAGGAGCAGGAGAGAAAGCTCTGGTCTTTATTGTCTAATTGGCTAAACTTCAAGCGGCTCTGGCAGGAGCGGCGTAATTACAGAGCCCGTGAAGCGAGGGAGTAAAAGGAGGATGGAGAGAGAATAGAGCCTGGTTTCTCTGATCCTCAAAGCTCCAGGCTGCCTGCCGCACTGGTTCCCAGAGCCCGGGGAGGTTCGCTACGGCTGCTCCCAGCTGTCAGTGCACCCCATCAGGCTGCCGCATTAACAAGAGGAGGCCCTCCCTGGTCCTCCGTGACTCCTGCCAGCTGTCAGCACGATATTTGTGCCTATGTGTTAAAATGTAAGGTCCTGTCATGCCAGAACAGAATAACAGTGAACAAATTGATGCTGGTATACCTAGCTGTCTCCACTTTATGTGTTAATATAGTATGTGTGAATGTTTCAGGGTGTTTTTAGGTCTTTTATTAGGCGTCTGCTCAAAGTGCTTTGGGCCACGGTGGTTTCTGCCTTAGCCATGAGTCAGTGGCTGCTGTTAGCGACTGCGGAGATGCCACCAAACGGAGCATACGCATGCATACCCACTAATAATACCCTCCCGATTCGCTTCTGCATACTTTAGGTCAGAGTATCAACATAAAGGCAACCACAGGAGCCAGCGTGTGGGAAGGGGCTGCCCTTAAGTGTAGCTCTCTGCATGCACCTTATTGTTCAAGGCATAAAGCAGCACATACTGTAATGATGAAAACATGGCATTTAACAAACGGTAGCCAATGGTGACAGCAGGAATGTTAAACACATTCTGTTTGTGTGTCTGTGTACAAAATGCAAACAAGAAAATAAGCTTCTGACTGATTGATTATAGAATCATTACAAATATTATCTCAAATTACACCTGTTTTCGCTCATGAAAACGTATTTTCTCTGATCATTACGGCATAAGCATAGAAGAATAAAACAGTCATTCTGTAATTTAACAGAGGGATAAAGAAAGAGATTAAATAAAAAGTGGAATTACAGCTTCAAAGGTTAAAAGATATGTCTGAGACTAAGCCAACATGCTGTAAAAATAATGGCAAGGCAAGTTACTTATTATCTCATATAAATTCTTAAAATGTTACTAAACCAAAGTAAAAAGCTGCATAAAACAATGGGTGAGAGCTTTTTGATTATAGTCTTAACTATGTCATCGCTAAAAATAACTTGCACTAGCAGCAGTATTATTATTACTCCTGAAAACTCTTGAACTCAACTTGAAAGACGTTGATTTGCACTATTCTGATCTGATGTTAAAACACGAGATTATCGAAATAATTAGGAGGAGTCAAATGCAGTGAACAGAAATGAAAAGAAGTGTCACTTCACTTAATTAAGCTACTCATCTCATTCTGTACATGCATCTTTACCAGCTGTATGTAAGCTTAAGGCCTCTCTACACTGTACATCCCATGCATTTCTTCAATTACGCAATTGGCAGACGCTTCAATGCCGGCGAAGGCCCAAAGAAGAGATAATAAGCCGGCAGCAATGGGACAGTTTAAGTGTGCCTGGATCGGAGTTGTTGATATCTGTCAAAGCAGCGGTGATAGAGCAGGGACCAACGGGCCTGGAGGGATTAGTGGTAAGCAGCGAATCTATCTCCGATCCAAAACGCCTCGAACTTTGGCAAGAAGCAACAGAGAGAGGGAGTGGAAGGGATGAGTGCTCTATATGTGAAACTGACTGTCAAAGATTGACATTCAAAGTACAAATACTCAACTTTTGTAAGATAGATTTTTTTTGTGCATTGCTCTTTGGGAATAACAAAGGGGAGAAATGACAAAGAATCCAATATGAAATCTGTAACATTCAGAGCTCAGCAAATCTGATTATTTTACCAACTTGGATTAAGATATAAAAGTGAACAGGCTATCAAAACTCAGCCATATGCTTGATGCCCTTCTCATACTCATCTTCCAATCCTACTGATGAACCACCAAAATAAATAAATAAAATAAAACCATCAGTCCACTGATGAAAAACTGGACTCTCCATCTCCAAACAGATGCTTGTATGATTAGAACTTCAAAAGCAGGCACCTCGTTGCATTTGGCAGAAGAGACTAGGAAACCTTTCCACACCTTGAGGGGCTAACGATGGTGCCAAGGTACCCCAGCTGTTAATCAAAGGCTTATATATGCATGGCAGCTATGCTGAATGCTAAATGAGGACCCCCACCCCCCTCCATCTCTACCGCACTGCTGGCCTCCCATCAACCCCTCCTGTGACTTTGATCAGAGTCCGAACCCACCTGGCTCCGAGCAAAGCTGGTTAATGATTTCTTTCACCATTTGCAACAGTGGGTACCTCATTGAATAAAGCAGTAAAAAAAAGGATTGAAAGACATACAAAGTCTACATTAAGAAGGATATGAGTCAAATGTGTACTTTTTTAAAGTTTAGTTAATCTAAACACACTTTAAGTGCACTTGCAATACATTATCTTGCACTTTTTGCAGTGGGACCTATAGATGTAGGAGCGGAAGACCCAAAGATCGCTGACATTAACGAGTTATTCAGTTGCCTTATGCCTAGTTCACGTCACACTATAAGACTTTCAAAGTCGTCAAATCACAGTACTGTTCGCACTACACAACTTGTTGTCTTGTAATTGGTAGTCTTTAAGTCTTTGTGGTTTTCACACTACATGACTGACCGGCGACAGGTGGTCACACACTACAAGATCTTTCACTGGAAGGAATCCTCGATGAGGTCTCCAAACTATGTTTTGTCACAAAAACATGCACAATAAATGCACGGTAAATGACATGATACCATACGCGAGACTCATTTCTGATGTTGTCGTTGCCACATATTAACTATTTATTCTTCTAGGTGCAACAACAACTCTGTGTTGCAAATGTAACATATACACTAAAGTTCCTATTGTTACAGGCGACCCCTCCTCCCCCAGGTGTCTCATGCTCTCACTGGCTGTAGCTCGTGGCCGGAGATCCCCGACAGGTCCAGATATTTAGCATGTTAGATATCTGGAATGTATCTGCAAGGCACCGGCAAGCCTCTCGGCTCACGTCTTTGATCAGTTCATCAAAGCGTTCGAGCGCCGATGTGCGAGCAGCGAGGCAACGCTGATTTGCCTCTGATCTGGGGCTTTTGTCTGAGAGCGGAAAATCAGGGTTAGAGTCATGTAGTGTGAAGTAGGCATTAGTGGTGTCATGATTGTGGAATTTCGAACTTTGATACAATACCTTCATAAATATCGATATTCAATTCCATTTTCAATACCACGGGAAAAACTGACACAAGATTAAGGTCAAACATTTTTAGATTTAGCGGTGTGTTTCAACTCGCTGTCCAAGAGGGAAGCAGAAAGCACAGCTGATACCCGGCATACTAGGCATAAGGTGCACAGCATGTATATGAAGATAAAGTAATGAGAACACCTTACAGTATTACGCAATGCAATTCAACAACACAAAATGTCGGCCTTAACAATAAACACAGACAGCCAGGCTAAAATAAAAGTGGAATACAAAATCTTTTACACTGATAATAGCCGATTTCTTGTAGGGTGATTGTATTTGATTGTGCAGGAACCCAAGCACATCACTGCTCCGTCACCCACGCAGATCATTCAGTGGTTGAACTGATCAGGGATCAGATAAAAGCTATAACAGCTGGGTGTTCCTTCTGTGTGATCATATGTGTAAAAATTGCTGCTTTTTCCTGTCACTTCCATGAGACTTGATAAGCTCTAATATTGTGCTTTTGGGATGGCGCATGGGTTTTGTGTGTCATTGTACTTTACTTCTTTTGAAGAACACACCACAGTCTGTCCGTTATTCTCTTACATGGCTTTTCACTTCCTTGAGATCCTCCTTCCAAAAACAAAAACTTTATTTGCAGGCATTCCAAAGCGGATAAAAAAAAAGAAAAAAACACAACCCAACTGCATCCGTTCGGAAAGCTGTCTCCCCATCGCTCGGAAGTGAGAGCGCTTGTTTTGACAGGCTATCTGCTCCTCTTGGCTTGGGTGGTAAAAATAACAACAACAACTCTGCAGGGGCCCCAAAAGAACAACATGCACACACGTACACACAATCGCAGACACTACACTCAACTTTGGCATTATTAAGCAACATCTCAGGGATGCATATTTTGGATATTTGAGATAAACTAGGTCACTTGCAACGATCATTTGTTTCCTGTTCAAATCTGTGATATGCCACAATCTTGTCTCACAAACATTTTGTTTTTGTTCCAGCATGCTTCTGAGGCTTCCGATTTAAAAATATCTTCACGTTTAACTGTGGTTGGACCTCATTTGTTTTAACTTTCCCTGCTTTCGTTTTGCTCAGTGGGAAGCCACGACACTGACACACTAAGGGTTTTCCACAAGGGCCACCCAGGATGCTGAGGGCCATACAGGTGGCTTTGCATGTGTTAGCTTATATACTGCAAATCATGTTCACTTAACAGTTTCTAAAGTAAAGTTCTTCAATTGATTTCCTACCTCTCAGCCTGTCAGTTACTGTTCTTAACAGTGTGGTATTTAAATCAACTTGTACAGACTTGACATTTTCTTCGGAAACAGCAGTCCATCTCATAAAAGGTCAGGTTTTCAGCTTTTTCTGGCAAAGTATCATTACCTGCTTACACAAGTCTAAAACACCCACAATTTAGCATTGCCTGCCAAAAAGCATTGCCCTTAGAGGTAATGCTGAAAAATCAAACCTGTAGTTTCTTGTGTTAAAATGGTAGATGTTTTAAGCTCCCTGCTACTCTTTCACACATGTTCGGGCTATGTCCTAGATTATATAACTACTGGTAATCATTTTCAAAACTCTATCAGAAGTTTTTCGGTAGGTGATTGAACCTGATCCTTTGATTGCAATATTCAGTGTCCCAGGAGAGGATAGTCCTCTTAGAGGAGCTAATTATAAGATTGTGACCTTTGTATTTAGCGTGCAGGCTAGTTCTCCTAAACTGGAAAAACCCACAACCTCTCAGTTAGATTTTATGGTTGCGAGATGTCATACAGGACTTTAAAACTAGAGAAACTCAGGTTTATACTTCGTGGCTCTGCAGACAAATTTGAGAATATGTGGCATCCCTTCCTGGACTACACTGAATCCAAGCCTTAGATCTCCTCGTATGTAAATTGCAGACCTACAGTCATTGTCGTTATTTTGGACACACTGCGTCAATCAAATTTCATGTTGAAATCGTAAGCAATTTGAACCCCTATTTTCTATTCTATTCTATTCTATTTTATTTTATTTTACTCCTGTCCATGATCAACATTGCATGGCTGAGCTGGAAACAGAGTGGAACTGACATGGCAACAGATACTTGCAAGTGTTGCCTCCAAGTTATGATGACTAAAACCTCTAGTGTAGGATGTGTGAGCAATTACACCAAGCGTATGTGCTATAATATACTGTATATAAAACATCAATGTATGAGTCTTCCTGCAATGCCATGTGCACATCAATCAACCCCACATGGTGTCCCATCCCAGAGACATTTTCTATCTGTACTTAAGGAGGAGTAGACACAAAAAACAGCACAATATTTTAAGAGAGGATCATTCATCAATCATTGTGCTTAAAGTGGAGGTTCTCAAAACCACAGAAGATGTTTTTTGGATAATTGTTAACCTGTCTGGCAAAATTTTAGGGATGGAAAACTTTTCCTAGAACAGGAGAGCCATTACAGGAAAATGCTCCCAATTTGGCAACCACTGACTCACTTACCACTACCTAATGATTTAAAAGTCCTCACTAAAGTCTCCCTGTGTAATGTGGATTTCTAAGCAGGCCCAAACTGAGCCCAGTTTGACTGAGAAGTGCAATGGCATCTAGAGTTGTTGGAGAAGAGAGTGCGAACAGTCAGTTAATTGCCAGGCGCGGTAGGCTGGACGGCTGTGTGTGTTAGCTTGACGGTTTCTGTCACAACACCATTCATCAAACTCAACAACTCAACCAGGAACGATGGGAAGAGAGAGAAGCTAATTCCACAATGTGATGCCAAGGGGAAAGGCTATCTTGGCTGGCAAATGAGAAACTCATTCAATTATCCCCCCCACTGGTCTCTGTGTTGTGCTGGCGGAACGAAGCGCTGAGAGAAACATTTAAGGCACTGACCGTGTTCCAATCGGACACGGCATTCTGGGTAATTGGACGAGGAAAGCTGGTTTGATTGAGTAGGAGGAAGAATAACAAGAGCAGTTACAGTCCGAGTGCCAGCTGGACGACGGCGGGGTCAGACTGGCTTGGCAATCTGCTTCATGTCATGTATCTTGGGTTATTTATATTCATTATATTTCGTTTTCTATGTTCACAGCATGTGTTTGACATTTTCAATATTTAAATGGTATGTTTTGCTTCACTCAGCATATACAGTATCAGCGTAGTATATCTGCTTGTCTTGTTTTATGGAGGTCATATATTGCATATCTGACCTCATCTGTTTTGTTTTGACATTTTGAATGTGCAGTCACATGGTTTGCACAATATGTCACATATCACTGAGTGCATGGCATGGTTACTGGCTAATTTCATCATGATACGCTTTCGTGCTGCCTTCATGGTTTTAATCAGATGAAAACCAGCGTGCTTAATATGTTACACATGTATTAGGTTCAATAAACTGCATTACTGCAGTTGCCTAACACAGCAGAGTCTTATCTTATCTTATTCTTATTATATATAGTTTTAAAGGATAAGAGAGCCAGAGCAGATGCATTTCATTGCATTTGAATGTACAACTGTACATATACGTATATGGACAATAAACTTGAACTTCAGCTGCAGCTTTTTGTCCATGGTTTTTAAGAAAATATCCACCCTCAGATGTTATTTAATTCATTTTTTAAAAGATTATTATTAGGACTTTTATTGCCTTTATTAGAGCAGCTGGAGAATGAAAGGGGGGAGAGAGGAAATGACAAGCAGGAAAGGGTCGCAGAACGGAATCAAACCCGAGCCGCTGCCAAGGACGCTCTACCGGGTGAGCTAGAGGTCGCCCCAGATGTTATTTAATTCTTATGCATCATCAATCTGCAATGTCCAGGAATTACGCTACATTTCCACCAGATCCGGCGTGGACGCTAGGGGACACGCTGTCATCTGGTTGTTTCAAGCGTAGATGTACCCTCTCGTGGAATGATTGGTTCCTGGTTCTCTGCTTGCCGTTTCAAACAGGAAACAACAAGGCGGCCTGAACAATCCACCAAACTCTATTTCTGAAAACATTTGATGCGAGAAATAGGCTATGCTACTGCTGAACCTTGTTTCATTTTAAAACTAGATCACCTAGTTTGACAGCTTGGTCCAAGTTCAGTTGAACTCAGTTGAAAAATCGGGCTCAGTTGAAAAATCTCAACTTCATGCAACTCTCTGAAACACTCCCATCATGCAGTGGGCGTCTGCTTCTCCTGCTTTCTATAGGAAATGAATAGAAAGTGCTGAGATGCCCTCCGGCATCTGGTGGAAAAGGGCCGTTTTTTCTGTAATTTAGTGATGTCATTAATTTTCTGGTGTACGTATTTCTTCTTCAGTTATCTGGGATGCTTTTGAGCAGCAGCAATTAGGTGGTGAGAGTGATATCATAGTGCAAGTTTTCTTTTTTTGAATTTGCCTCTCTGCCTCTCTTCTGACAGATTGATCCCCAAATCTGATACTTAGCGTTGATATTTTAGACAGCTGGAAATTTTGCTGCCACTAAACTGTATCGTGGCGGTGTTGGAAATGATCTACATGTGACATAAAAATCCGTTTTCAACATGAATTACGTTTTAAGAGTGGAAGAAATCCCACACGAGTTATGTAATATTTGTGACATTCATGAGATCATTACCTCACTACCCGAGCACAGAGCAGCCGCAGCAGCATCTCTAAGGCCGAGCTTTGATTTTGACATAAACAAAGGCAACAGTGTGGTGAAGCGAGATGCTTTTCTTGACTCCAGACTGGCGTGTTGAAAGTGCTTATACGTAGGGAATGATTTGGGGACTGTCGCTGGCTTAAAGCATCCATGAAAATGTATCCCATCTTGTCCAGACTTAGCTGAGACCACACTATGGAGACAGACGCAGCATTTTCCTTTGTTATGTTGACTGTTGTTGCTGTAGCTGCATTTCTACCTCATATTCCACTCTTTCTGTCCTCCCCTTCTTTCTTCTCCTGAGGGGTTTATTTGTCTTGGCACCAGCTTTAGGTGGAGATTTCCTCTAATAGAGCGGGGAATTGGACAGACGTCAGTGTTTGTACTACATATTAATGGGGAGGTTTAAATTTATCGACTTGGCCCTTGTTGGTAGGGCTTGTTGATAAGTTATATCAGACCGCACAACATCAAGAGGGAGTACAAGCTGGGAGGTGATTTGAAGAGGAGGACACATTTTGGGATCGTATAGACTTGGCCCGAGTTGCCATGGATTTCTACAAAAGCTCTAAACCTCAACATCAATCACGGGCAATGTGGAACATACGATGATGTTACACATCCAAGAAAACTAAAATACCAATACAAATATGCTGTTGCTGGGAAACACCTGCATTTAGTGTTTGGATACCCTGACTTGAAACAGATGATATTTGTATGCCTTTGTGTTGGGTGATCCGTATCAGCTCCTGGGGGACTGGTTTCTTGCCAACACACAGCATTTCAAACATGAATTAATTAAAGTTGAGGCGAGTGCATATTTTGTTTCTATATTTGGGTATCTACCTGGAACAGTGTTTCTTACTGAGGCTGAAAACTAAAATCTTGCACAATCAGACCTGGAGAATGTGAAATAATGACTTAAAAAGCACATAAACAAAGACAACAGGAAGTAAGGCATATTTGTGGGTTCACATACATGCACCAATTAGCTACTTATAGTCATTCAAACAAACAGAGACGTACAGACAGTCAGACAAACACGTACACACTCACTCACCAAAGAAAACAACCCAATGGAATCTGGCACTCTCAAACTCTAACCTCAACATAGCAAGTGGTTTACTAATAGACCTACACGCCTTAGCCCATAAAAACATGTTATTTAGTTTGCCACTACTGGCTCTTTGAAATAGTTTTGGTCTCTTCAGGTGCCAATGTATGACGCTTTTGGTAAATCCTAATCTCAAGATGCCAAAGTAAATCCTTATGCTTAAAGATTTTGTGTGATTTATGTCTCTAATCACCAAGCTGTGGACTTAATCCTGTTTTGTGAGCACGGAGCAGAAATTCAGAGGTATGTGACTGATTTGTAACAACAAGAGGAAAAGTTCAAGAGCAGTTAATTCCTTAATTGAAATTGCATGTTCGTTGTTCAATATTAGAGGCCAACTGATACATCGGCATGGCAGATGTTATAAACCCATTTTAGCTGATGATTATTGCAGCACAGAAAAGCTAGATTGTATTGTCAATACATAGTTTGTCCACCAGAGAGCGTTGACAAGTTTATTATCTCCGCTAGGTGTAAACCTTTATGGGGATAATGCGCGTATCTGTATGTCTGTCTGTCCGCAGCTAATCTCGCATACTACTGGACCCATCGGCCTGATTTTTTTTGTGCTCATTTATGATTGTATGCTCAAGGATCTCTCATGGTTGCGGTGATTCACAATTTTTTAAAAAACTATTTTATTGACTGCCGCAATTGATCAACAACTGCCTCAGTAGGAAAAGGCATTACCGGTAATCGGCTACGCTAAAAACAAGCCTTACCTAGCCACATTTTGGCCTTTGTCGTGGCTCAAAAACTGACATCCATAGAAACATTTGGTCTCATTTTGTACCAGAGCATCTGCAGATTAATTCCATAAAAAAGTTAGGCAAGATACAAGATGAATAAATCCCTGTTTTTGTCATCTTTGCCTCTGTCTTGAATGTAAAGGAGCTAGGAAGGACGATTGTGTGAGAGTCAACTCTCTCTTTGTTTGGGAGGGGAAAGGGAGATACACCAGGCAGAGATCTGCACTCTACTGAGTGCACTTTTCTAGTTTTTCAACGATAAAATGTCCTGCTAAGTATATGTATTGTCGCAATTCTTTAAAATGTAGCGATTGAAAGTTCAATCTTGATCTTGGAAACATCAGTTGAAAAAACTATTTCACCAAAAGGTTCATTTAGTAATTTTTGTGCAGCTTTCAATAGTATCACATGATATTTCTTTTGAATTATTGTTTGTCAACTATGCAAAGACTATAAAGTGCTCAGAAAAATACTATTTGACCATTGAAATGTCTATAAGAACCGTGCAAATTCCATCAACTGAGGAGGATAGTGCGACCCGTTCAAAAGCTCTAGAACTGCTACTAAATGGACTTGGTGGTGAGACTGTTTCTGTCGACTACTGTTAAAAAAATCAACTTAGATAACATGGTCAAGAACTCCTTAAAGTGCTCAGAAAAATGTGAACATCTACCATAACACCTGGGTAACTCCATCTCCTATGGAAGAACATGTCAACTCTCAAATATCAATATCGGAATCGCCCTCAAAAATCCAGTATCAGTCAGGCTCTATTGAATACACAGAAAAAAGTTTCACTTCAAAAATATGTGCCAGACAACCTACTTTTAAAAGAACCATGGTTTCCACAGCATGGTGGCCTTGTGGAAACAGTTTTTCCAGTGAGATCAGGAAACCACTGTTTTATAATGATATTCATAATGATATTCATATTTCATATATATTCAGGTAATGCCGGTCATTGCTGACGCCTCTCTGACCTTTGACCCTGCCGACAGAGTATTATTCTTCAAAGCCTCCTCGCCACTCCTTTCTGAATCGCACATTTCACTCTGTACCTCTCCATCTCAACACCCCACCCCCCTCGCCTTTCATTTATCGCTTTCTCACACACACACACACACACACACACACACACACACACACACACACACACACACACACACACACACACACACACACACACACACACACACACACAGCTCCATAAGGCTGGTGTCAGCAGCACCTATCAATCGCTGAGCAGTATTTTAAGTAAGCTGGAATCTGTGTATAGGTGTGTGCGTGTTTATGTGTGAATGCACGCTCAGCGGAAAGAACAGAGTGCGAGGTTAAGAAAGGGAGCTTGATGTGTGTTGAAAAGTGTGTGTTCACAAGCATGTGTGTGTAGGTGTGTGACCAAAGAGTGTAAAGCTGTAGATACTTTGTTTTTGCGTCCAACAGTGAAGCTCAATTTAAGCAATTTTCTTGTAATGTTGCATAAACTGCTAATTAGATGCATTTCCATCATTTAAACATGCTATGCAAAGTGTGAAAGTGACGTTGACGGGTTAAAAAAAGTCAACCATTACATTTTAAAAGCTAATAGAATTAAACTTTATCTACAGGGTAGGATTGCGTTGTCTGTGCATAGAAGGATGGATGTATGTATGAGAGAGTGAGTGTCTGTGTGTGATTCATGTTTGCCCGACGGGGCCTGAAGTGGTGAAATCCGCCCTTATGAGCTAGCAGCAGCTCCTGGAGACTCCCCACTTCGTGGATTTGATTTTTATGACAGGACTTGCAGTCCTCCTCTCTGCAGTCATTAAAGTAAAGACCTCATCTCAGGGGAACAATTAACTGCAGGGGTAACGCGCAAAAAATGACACAGTGACGGATGCGTAGGGCTGATGCGGAAAGGTCTGAAATTACATTTGTGTCCGTCAAGGGGATTTACTGACATCTGTGTTTTACAGAGCCGGGAAGTGTAAAGATTGCCCTCTCCAGTCTCCTTTGCTAAGCTCATTCCAATTTCTCATTTCTTTAAAATGAGTGAAAAAAGGTACAGAGGATAATTGTGACTTAAGTGCTGCAAGTAGCAAGAGACTAATTTCTTTAGGGCCTGGGTTGAAAGACGAAGTGGTGCGTGGTAATTTCTCCTCGGACTCCTGATGCATGTACCAGGGGAACATTGGAGAACAAGAATGAGAAATACCTCTAGGAGAAAACGAAAGAAGAATCATTTATGCGAAACATGTGAAACATTGGCTATTCCCATTTCCTCCTCTCGCATTTTCACACATTCATTAGAAGCATAAATCCCATTTTCTCACGTACAGTCAAGACACGAAAAGATGCCCTAGAGTGATATCCACAACCACATAGCCACAGTCATTTCCACTGAGAATTTGGCTGAGTGATTGTCCCGGCGACGGGTTGGTGGGTGTGTTTTCCATCTCCAAGCATACAAATAAACTGTTGTTTCTCTGGTTTAGATATACATACACAAAAATCAAGAGTATTTATCCTTTGCATGCATGTGCACACACACCTGTAAACTACTGATCAATCAATCTGATATACACGGTTGGTAATGAAATAGCCACTTGTGACCAAACCATATTAAATACTGTTTCTTAGTGTTATAAAATTATGCAATTTTATAAACTTTCTAAGCAAGTAAAATTGGGAAAAGCCTAAAAAAAATAATGGTGTATATGAACGTCTGCATTTTAAAGTTTTAGTGTGTAGGAGAGGGTCAGGTTGGAAATTGCAACCACCTAAAACTTCTCACCCACCCTAAATTTATACCGGTTCTTTGCCTCTGATGTTTGCAAATTTTTAATTGAGACGTGTGTCTCGTCTTGGCTCAATAACCTAGCTTTGTCTTAACTTATAGTTGACGTATTGTCTTAAAATTAGGGATGCTAATTTAGATTTTTTTTCTAACCGATAGCCGACCCTCGTTAACCGATTATTAAACGTTAACCGACAAGATTTGTGCGTTGCATGCAACGGTGCTGTGGTTTTAGTGCCTAACAAGCCGCCCAGCTGCAGCGATAAGCGGATGCACAAACAGATTAAATCCATCATTTATCACCAGCTGCAGTGTATGAGCAAAACAGACAACTGAGTCCCCAGTTCACCCGTCCGCCAGAGTTAGCAGCCACGATGCTGCGTGTATTGTCGTGGACACATGCAGCCACTTTCCCAGCAAGTCTCCACCGCATCAATTAGTTTAGCTGCAAGGTTGTTCCCTACTTAAAATGATGAGTTTCATATTCTGTTTTCTGATTAGGAGGGCACTCCATTTAATATTTGTCGCTGTCCATTGGCGGGAGGGTACTGAATTAAAGCTGCCGTGGCATATTGTGAAGGGAGGATAGGGCCTCCAAAACGTCCTCAAGTAATATTAAGGCACTGCTTACACAAGTTTGATCTAATCATTTTGTGGGGAATACAGAAACCAAAATGGTATTGGATACGTGCTTGGACAAAGCCCTGACTGAATCTATCAGGAGAAACAAAGTGGGATCAGTCCATGAATAAATTCGCATAAACTTGCTTGAGCTTGCATTACACACACACACACACACACACACACACACACACACACACACACACACACACACACACACACACACACACACACACACACACACACACACTCCCTGTTGTTTCCACTGGCCTCAATCACCTCATTTTTATTCTCTAATTCTTTCTCTAACTGGAGTCGCTGGTTTTGGCCGAAGCAAAGCCCAGTTATTTGACCGCAACAGCTTTAGTCCAATGCCAAGTGGGACACACTCCACAACTAAACACCCAAACCAGCCCATACTGACTGTATACACTGATGTTTACTGAAAAAACGCTGGAGCATTCCCCCGAGGCAGGAAAATTAGGCGTGAGGGAGAAGTGGAGACAAACTGCAAACAGAAAGAAGTGAGACAGACGGACAGATCACCTGGTGCTGAGGAAAACTGAGAAAAGCAGACAGTGTGATTCAAACTGCAGTCGAAAAGACAACAACTACAAACTCAGCAGCTAATGCAGAAGCCAAATACTTTATCAGCAATAACTGCAGTAATTTACAACCTTTAAGGAAAGTCTAGAATAACTGAACAAAAACTGATTTGACTGTAGACAGACAGCAAAACTTTTCAAGCTGTCCAGCTTTTCTAGAAACACAGACGACATACATAATGCACACATGCACCCCTTCCAACAGATCCAGATCCTCTCCATCCATTTCAAATCCTTTCAAATCCACCGACGGCTACCAGCTGCTTCAGGATCTATCCGACGTGCACTTACGCAGGCTAATGAATGTACGGTAGGTATACGTGTGTGTTCTCCAAACTGCATCTTATACACCACCAAAAGATTAAATTGGTAAAAAATGACGTGGTATTGTGTGAAACCTAATCAGACCAGCTTGTTTTCGGAATGTTTAACGGATCGACATCAGGACTTTTCTTGGCAATGAGATGGATGTGTAACCTGAACTTGGGTTTTCCTAAATTTGTGTTGGACTCATTGTGGTTCCTGAAGGGGTAAGACTGTTGATCTCCTAAAATAAGATCTAAAGAAGGATGGGAAGGATAAAGTTGAAGGATATAGCCTGGTCTTACACTGCCAAGTCTATGGCTGCTGCAGTGAATACAGATGGGACCAGGATGCTTGGAGAGTTGTCGGGAGGAAAGTAGTGACCTTGGATTGGGCTGCGAAAAAGTCTCGCCCTGTCAAACTGAAAGGGTTTTGCTCCAAATGAGGTATCCAGCATTTGGAAAATCTATTAGAGCAAAAAGATTGAAACAAACTGTGGTGCTATTCTACAGATTGCACATTGCTTGGCTGAAGCTCTTCGTAGACAAAATAGCTCATAAACTGACAGATAATAAGACAAGATAAACTGCATTTTCAAGAACGTTTTGATTACTTCCATAATAGATTAGGTTAGGATGCATCTAACTGGAAAGATAAGACTGCAGCATTCCTAGCGGCTGGGACTACTTCAAAGAGAGCTTTGTAAGCATCAAGTTTTCTGACAGGTTGCACATATTTGGTCACGCTCATCCTCTTGTGGGTTTTTCTGCAGTATAGTGAGCTGCAGATGCACCCGCTGAACTCAGCTGACCTCTCAGAGTGCATATCTATGCCCTACCTGGCTGTCGGTCAACACTTCACCACAGATATGTGACAGACAGTCAGGGAATTCAAAGGGTCCTAAGCTATCAATACATGGTGACAGCTGCTGGAGAACAGAGGTATCAGTTGAAGCACATCTGTTGACCATGTCCTCATAAATACAATTATTCCAGATAGTCTGTTCAAAACAAATTTGAAAGAATAGTTCGGGTGTTTTGAAGTGGGGTTGTATGAGGTCCTTATCCATAGATGACAGTCGGTACGCCCCCAGTTTGGGGAAGCAAACGGGAGTTACCGCACGGAAGCAAAGTAATGTACTGCTGTGGACGGAGATGGCAGCAAAACATATTTTAGCCACCTAAAAGAAAGGCCCACCTAAAAAAAAAATCTATATCAGCTTAAGTATACGCTATATTTTGAATATTATCACCACTTTACCTTGCCGTGAGACTGTCCTTCCTCAACGGGGAACTGAAGACGTTGTATCCATCTAAATATAGTGTACACTTTTTTTTAAGTGGACCTTTTTTTAGGTGTCTAAAATACGATTTTCTGCCATCCACAGCAGTACATTGCTTTGCTTCTGTGCAGTAATTACTGTCTGTTTCTCCAAACTGGGGGCGTGCCGACCGTCATCTACTGTAGGTAATACACTGATTATGGATAAGTACCTCATACAACCCCACTTCAAAACACCTGAACTATCCCTTTAAATAAGTTGATGAAAAACATGTATATTCAGGAAGTATTCATGTTTTGCACATTGATTGAAATTAGATCATGGTCAAGTTTGATTTCTGTCTCTTACTGCTTTTCATCTGAGGTCAGTTACATCAGGCCAGCTTGCGCAATGTTACGTAGTGTTAGTGTGAGATAATGAATGAAGAGGCCTCGGGGTGCTTCTAGACGTACAGAGGTCGGAAAGTAGGCCCCTGTTTCTGGAAAATATTCGGTATCCATTTCAGAGAGGAGGGCAGGGGTGAGCAGAGTGTGACGAGAGAAGGAACAGGAGTGCGCAGGCCACCGTTAAGTATTGTCTCTACAATTAGACACAGTGAGATAGAGTGCAGCTTAACCCTGAAGGGGTTGCAGTCATGGATAGTTAGTTATGCACACATTTGTCTTTAAACCAGCAATAATTGATTGAATCGTTTACACAGTTAAGGAGCAACATTATCATTCATTTGGAGTTTTGTTTCTGGTGAATTGGCAAATTTAAGTCCAATATTCACTCTCTTGTAGTTCTGTTTTTGTTCTCTACCAACTCCTGAGGGATATATCAGGGTCTTTAGCTGCTAAATGCTCCTCTGTGTTCACCAGATAGACAGCTACTGTGTGTCTGTGGTTTGGTACTGGGCAGGTAGTGATCAGGGTTTTTTTTAGAGTTTGTTTGAACCTAAAGATATTCAATTTACAATCATAAAAGACAAACAAAAGCAGCAAATGTGCACATTTAATTAAAATGTTTCGCCCGAGTAGTCAATCTGAACAAAAAAAATGACACTCCTCCAAACAGAAGTATTAATGATGACAAAACAGCTCTGTCAAAGCATTTTGTGAAAATGTGCCTCAGTGAAGCATATTTGAGGTTGATGGACAAAGTTTATGAAAGAAGAGAATGGAGAATATTTCTGTCAGGATGATTCAGTATGAAGAGGCCCAGAACCCCGAGACTAAAGCATTTCTTCCTCCCAAAACAGACACACACCCACATACACACACACTAAAGCACACACAGTTTTGTTGAGTCTATGGTCTCGATCACCATGACAGTGTCTGAATAACTTTCCAACTACACCCTGAGCACACGCTCTAGCCAGGTAACTCAGTAAAGTGTGTGTAAGGAGTGATGCACTATCTCAAAATTAGATCATTTTGAGAGAAAAAAAGGTCACTCATATTACAATATGATTTCAGGATATAAGAGTAAAGCTTGTAATGTTATTAAGTTATATTAAGATATCTACTTACAACAAAATTACATTTGAAATATATCATCATCTACATATTTGAGAAACTGACTCACTATATAATGGTCTGATCCTTTATACATTCAGTCATTATAAAACTAAACATTTAAGAAATACAAGAACCAAATGTTGGTTGTGTGAGCCAGAAAGTGGAAGAGAAGAAACAACTGCAAACCTCAATTTTAGCTGTGTTTGATCGAGCTCAGTGGTTTCCAACATGGGGGTCAGGATTCCTCAAATGAGTCGCGATGAGTCGCGATAAATTGTTTTATCCCTTCAGGCTTCTAATATTATTCAAATTAAACATTTGGAGAAGGAAAAAAAATCACTCATAATAGGTTCATACATACATGTACTTAGCTCCACCCTCTCGTGTCACTTCTGGTTGCAAATAACCAAGATGACGATGGCCAAAATGTCAAACTTAAGGTTTCAAAATGACAGTCCACAAACGAATGGGTGACGTCACGGTGACTACGTCCACTTCTTATATACCGTGTATGTACACACCATATTAAACTTATGACAAGGTTTAAAGCTTAAACTTGCTATTTATATCCATTTCTACACCACATTAGCCGTACTTGGAGACGCTCAACATGCCCTGCTATTGAGAAATGGAGGTTTGTGAATGCCACTGCTGTGTAACTTCAATAAATAAAACACCATGTTTATGCGAACTACAACACGGTGAAACTTCACTAAAGTGACTTCATCTGTGCTGTAGTTTGCACCTGCTTAAAGTTACAAGTTTCAGCTTTAGAAGCAGAACTGGGATAATTACTAGTACTGCTACTCCCACCACTTATCTTGTTTCGGGACAAAAAGCAATGTGCATTATTTTAAAGCCTCCTTTTACTGTCCTGATTAATCATTCCACAGATATATGAGGTGCTATAAACTGTAATGGTAGTGACCCAGATCCCACTGCAGATTCAGAAATTTTAAATGTGTTGTCTGGTGTCTGTGGACGTTCCTGTCTGGCCTCTGTCTTATCAGGGCTTCTCTGACTAGTAGGTGAGTCTACTCCATCCTTCTGTCTCATCCAACCCCGCCGGAGACCCTCTGACACCAAGAAAGAGGAGGAGGCAGAGTGGGAAGAAGCAGACGGACTGAGGGGGAGGAAATGATTAAGAGTGAGATGGCAGGAAGTGGCAGTTGCACAGACAGGAAACAGAGACTTCTTATCTTATCATGGCTGAGTCCAGCCTCGGGGACCGGATCAAAGAGATGCACCTTGCTTTCATTTGTGGGCACTTATTTGCATCGGCTCCTTCACTATAATTGTAGTCGTCTTCCCTTTTTCTTTAGCACAAAAGCTGTAAACTTGCTATTATTTTAGGGTGGTTTGAAGTAGTGAAAAGTATCTCTCTACAGTGTCACTTCCCACTTTCTTATAGTGACAGTTTAGCTTGAATTTGCTGGTAAGAATTCACTGGCTTGTTCAAAATTTCCCCTGTGACTCAGCCAAAAACATAAAAAATGCTTCAGTGAGCAAATATATTTTCTAGGAATGAAAAGTCCCCTGAAAATCACCCATCGTAGACAAAACTTTCCAGCATTCAGTTGATGGATGGTGTTCATTTCCCACCTTAATTTGCTAAACTCTACATCTTATTATCAGTTATTCAGAAACTCAGGCCCTCAAACATTAACATCAAGTGTAAATGTGTGTGTACTAGACAGGCCAAGACTGTATAGGATCTCTACAGTATGTCTCCATGGGCCAAATATAAGCAACTTACAAAAGCCTCATTTAATCTAATAGACAATGTTTTGAAAAACAATACCGCATATTTTGGCTGTAATGCGTCAAAGCTGACGTTCCACTGCACTCTGCTGGGGAGGTCTGTGGCTTCGGAGGGGAGCGTGATGGAAAGGCATGAAAATGGGAGAAATGGAAGAAACGGCGTTGACCCACTGGAATGAGACGGGGGCCTCACAAACCCAGCTCTCGATATTTGTTTCGCTTATTGTGGTCTGGCAAAGCTCAAAAGAGAAAGGCATCATCTCAAGTAGAGCTGCATGAAGTGTGATTGACAAGTGTTCTCCTTCTCTGACACATCAACTTGGACTGTTTGTGCATTTTACTGGACAAATGTGGGCTTTGTTTCAAGTTTTCTAACTGGAAAAACATGGCAGATACTTGAAAAGCTGCCAAATGTCTCCTTAACTATCCAGCAAAATGTGTTTCTGAATAATACGAGGTGATAACTAAAACTTGTAGTCGCAGTAGACTTTATTTCACATCTACAGTGACTATTTAAATTAAAGTACTTGTTTACAAGGTTTGGAAGTTGGTGGGACACTCTTTGAATTCAAAAGGAAAACTAAACAGCTCTGTCAGATCGGGCCGGCTTCCAACTGTTTGATCCAACTGAGATTTAAGTTGGATTTACAACTCTAGAGCTCCGTGTTGAGGACACAAGCACAATGTCTATAAATGCAAAATACATTCATTCTCATGCACGCACTCCAGTTTACAGTCTATAACATGACCTCTCTGAATTATATGATGACAACCATGTAAAGACATGCAGCTGGTCCATAAACTCAGTGTGTGTGTGTGAAAATCTGTGTGTGAATAATGAGCGAGTTGGGCACATTAGGGGTCATTGGAGGAATCAGAGGAAAATAACCCACCTGCTATTCCAACTTAGATTTCAGTCTAAGAAACACACTGGCTGGCTGAGCAGAAAGCTCCTTTTATAAAGTGGCTAACGCCTGTAAACTGCTCTAAAATCTGTTTTGAAGTTCAGGCAGAGCCTAACAGTCAGGTAAAACCATTACTGTGAATAACCACCAGAAAGAGCCACATTCTTCCAATCAATTCTTTGACCTAGAGGCATTTTCCCCTCTTTCTTCTACTTTTTTCCTCTCATTCTTCCATCTTTCTCCCACTCCTCTTCACACGCTGCCCATCTGTCTGTGTCTTATGCAACTGTGAAGGCCGACTGACACAGTGAAGCCGCCAAGACCAGTTTAATGCTTGTGTATCTTTGCCAAAGCTGGGCCTGCCTGCAGAGAGCAAGAGGGTTTTTTTATCTGGCAACACATGGCAACCCAGAGGCGAATCTTCATCATCAGGAAGAAGACAAACGATGAGGCAGAAAAAACAAGTGACGACGGGGATTTCTAACTGGCTATTACAGATACAGTCTTTTCTCTCCCTGTGTTTTTTATGGCTGACACTCGTATCCAAAGCAAGCTATGATAAACGCAACAATGGAAAAAGTCATAATTCCTGGATCAACAAGATTACCAGAATAGAATAAAATGAAAGGCTTCGAGCCATATTCCCTTGAAGATATGTGGTCATGTACAAGGCAAATGCATGGAAAATAAATTAAACAAGAGCTAAAAAGAGCAGGAAAATGGATTGACTTTTTCAGGGCAATTATAGTAAGTAGAGAGGAAAGGAATATGATTCAGTTTGGAGGAGGCGATGTGGACTACTTCTGTCTCAGGTACAGTACAGTAGTTATTCCTGAGGCCTGAAAACATTTACTGAAAGTAATCAATCAGCTCCTTTGTGCGGCGGTCATGAAAGCGCTGGAAAACTACGGTGAATGATGTCATCAGCTACCAGGTTATCATGTCAGATGCAAGGTTGAGGAGAGACAGATCCTGAAGTGAATCTGCTGCACTCTTAATAAACTCATAGTGTATGACATTTAACCTCATCGACATTATTTTAAACACGTGGACACAGAATGATGTGCTGGTTTATATCAGTAACGTAAAGAGAGAGAGTGTAGTGGGAGGGTATACATGGAGGTATACCTATCTATCAGCCAAAAAGCCATTAGAATATATAGGAGAATATACCCACTTCCTTCTCTGTAACCTACTACCATTCTACCTAATGGTACACCCACCTCATCAACGACCACTACACCACTAGAGAGAAGGGCTCAATACGTTTTGAATGCTGAATTTGTATCCGCACCTTATTTGCCCTCAGTATACTCCAAACAAATTGCTTGACAGATCGTCTAACAGTGTCTGAAACTCCCTTTCCAAGTGGAATCTAGGGGGTTCGTACTTGCCAACCCTCCCGATTTTCCCGGGAGATTCCCGTTATTCATTGCCCTCTCCCGGTTTCCTCCAAGGGTCATATTTCTCTCGTTTTTCACACCTTTTTTTCCTTTTCTTTATCTCAACCCGTTTCTGGCACTGTACAGCTTGTATAAGCCCTACTGTTTCCACTCGGACTACAATAGAGCTTCACCAAATGTCGTTTCCTGGCGGAAGAGAGCTGCTCGCAACCATAGATATATATACATATATCCTCTCGCAACCGACACAACGCAGTTTGAGCTGAGCTCGCCGCACATCACACCATGCTGCGCCCAAGATGGGCTTTGCTCGACGCAGCGAAAAGCCGCCATGGCGTGACGCAAACCATTGGAAATAATGAGTTTCTGAGTGCAGTGGTGCCGTTGTCGCATCACCTTCAGTGAGTGAGAGATGGAGAGAGAAATAAAGAGCACTAAGAGAAAGAAATACTCAAGCAGGGGCAAAGAATGAATGAATGAATAAAAACCTGAATAGTAGTTTATGCCAGAGATTCACACAAGTTCATTTTCAGCTTAAGAAAAATAGGAGAATGTCGGGCTGTCGCGGTGAAGGAATTTCCCCTGCTGTGATAATGATTGTCTCAACAGCACGATATATGGTATTAATGCCTTTTTTAATTTATCCTGATTTTAGTGCTATACAAATAAGCTTTATTGTTAGGCTATTATTAGGTATATTGTTGCTTTTTAAATAACAAAGATAATTAATACTTGTTTATTGTTAAATGCAGAACACAGAAGGGCAATGAGGCGTTGCGTCTGGTTGCTATGATACGGAATATCCACAGAAGTAAAATGCCAGCACATGGTACTTTCTCTGGATGAAGGGAAAGCTGAAACACGAAGAGAGAGAGGCCGGCCACGCAGGTCTAGTGCATTAATTTCTCCTCGATTGTTGGCGTTGAGTACTTGTAGCCTACATGTACGATGTGACAGTTGGTCGTTGTGGTATTTGTCCCAACCCTCCTCCATTGTGATTGGACGGCTGGGTCAAAAGTGACACTGATGAGCGCAGCGTTTTACCCAAAGTTGAACATTTGAACTCACGAAGACCTGAACACCAAACATGCAGCGCTCAGCGCAGAATACCTCATCTGGTGCTTCCGTTGCAAATAATTCAAAAAAGAAAAAATGTGAACATAGCGGTTGTGGCGGTTACTTGCCATGTGGTTGGCTTGCTTGTCAATAGCGCGGTATTGCAATATTGTGGTTATTACAACAGCCCTAGGAGAAGGTTGAGGTAATTTTCCAGGATATTTTATGTTTTCTCTGACTGGAAAATTGATCACCTGTTTTCCAGGTTTTCCAGGATGCATGGGAAACCTGCTTTTGTCATTGTTCTATTACATTTCAAGCACAAACCCGAGTGTGTAACCATGAATGCCAATTCAAGGAGAGATTGGCAGAAATTTCTTAATTACCTTCATCTCTCACTACTTTCTGTGAATTCTTGCCACACCTTAGAGTGTGTGGCCAATTAGAAGAGCTATAAACACTTTTACCTTTAGATGTGGTCGGACGACACATTGTACAACAAATGTAGAGAGCTGGAGAATGACTTAACAGCCTATATTACTTCATTTTACTCACTGTACAGATATAAACACTTACTCGTTCAGTATATTCTCAAGTATCTGTTTACACATTTACTGTATATATTAGTTTAACACTAAATCTAATATTTGCTAAGGGGAAAAAACAGAAACTCCTAAATCAGAATAGACTTTGGAAGCTACATACATTGATGCTATAAACCTACTGTATGATGTATTAGGTGAAAAGAGAGACAGCAGACAGACAGACAGCAGAGACAGAGTGAGACAGAGATGAAGAGCGCTGGAGGAGAGCCCTGTCTCTACATGCACGGCTGGTGGAAAAATGTCTCTCTTAATGGATCCCAGCTTTCTACAGCACTTAGAACAGCCAAGACCAGCCAAGGGAATAAAATATGGCATTATTATTATTATACTGCAATTATCAATTATCCCCTCTCCCTTACTTTCTCTCTTTCTTCCTAACACAGATGCACACGTTTACACACATCACATAGACTTTCTCTTGAAGCCTCAGATGGACAAACACATGGAGGCACACGTACGGGCAAAAGCACAAAATCACTAACTACATGCACTCACACACACGCCGCAAAATTCCCATTTCGACATACTAGCACACTGAGACAGTCGCCCTACAGTTCAGTCGGTGCACGATGACAGGCGGATATGCGCTTTGTAGATTAGTGTTAGCAGACCCATCCTTTATGCGGCTAATGGAAAGAGACGACAAACGCTCCCTTTTTTCTCTTTCCAGTCAGACGGACGATAAAATAACGCAGCGATCAGGCGATAAATCACAGACAGGCCTGGGTTGTTTTTTTTTTTAACTATCACTTCCTCGATCATGTGAAGACACAGTAAATGTCAGACTGAATCCATCAGGTGTGGGGTGGTTTCTGGAGCACCGGTCGATCTGCTGCTTCTCGGTCTGTATCTGCTAGGCTCATCTATCTTTCCAAAAAATTCTCAACTCTGTGTAGGCTGCACGTAACTCTCCCATTACTCATACATCGCTCAAGTTGGCCTACGGACTCTCACCATGCAGATGCCGTACTGGAAAGAAATACAGCAGTGTTTGTTGGCTATAATGAAATTGGATCTTTTATTTTAATCAGACTTTGAATCAATAACAATGTTTGGAAGCCAACTTAAGAGCCCAGCCGCTATACGCCCAGCCATCTTTGGCTGATTTAGACTACTACATCACTTGATAAATCACCCAAAGCATTCTGAGTGTTTGTGAATAACGATAAAGGCACTAAAGTTCCCCCAGAAAGCCTTTTCTTGGTATTGTTGTGGTCTTTAGCAGCTGGGATGCAGCCAGCAGTCTCCTTATCAGCACTTAACTAAGGAGGGCGAGCTGAAAACCTGTCCTGAGGGCCAAGCTTTCACCGCTAAGCTGGAAGATACGGTCCAAGGCTATTAGCTTTGAACAGGGATGGAGTGAAGGGTAATCCTGTCACAACTCACTTTACCTACATCTTTGTCTGTAAAACTAGGCTGACGTGATGTTTTATTATCTACAGTGCATTCATGGAAAGTTAGTGCTGTAGCATCAAAGTGATACAGGCTTTAAGGTGATCCTTTTCTGAATATATTATTGTTAAAACTGATTCTGATTCTGATACTGGTTGTAGTCTTCGTCGTACTGCAACATCTTTTTTATTCTACACCACATCACTGCACAACAACAAGCTTAGCTATTTGGACATCCATCAGCTGTTTCATCTCATGATTGTACCAGTGTCAAAGAGGTTTTCTGACTTCAGTGCACACAGTCATAACATCTATTATGTATTTTTGTCACCAAGCCATGATGTTGTCCTTCCATCTGTGTGGATGCAACAACTATCAGCAGACTGCAGGCTGCAGTATTTCTAAGTTTGCAGACCCTGAAAGCACCTGAATCTTTTCCTGCATGTATTTCAAAATAATGCTCACAAAGCTCCAAACTGGAGGCAGATCTGAGGGAAGAGCCGAGGTGTGTGTGTGTGTTTATACAGGACCAGCCCCTATACCACCAACACAGCTTTTACAGCTGGGCTGTTTGGACTTGACTGATGAACTGTGCCATATGTCCTCGGTGTGTGTGTGTGTGTGTGTGTGTGTGTGTGTGTGTGTGTGTGTGTGTGTGTGTGTGTGTGTGTGTCTGAGTGTGCACACGCGGCTGGGTGTCAGGCAGCTCCAATCAACAAACCATAAACAAGCTAACATTTTGACCCCTTGTAATCCTGCATAACCCCCAAATACCTGCCTCTACAAGAAAAAAATCAGCCTGTAATGCTTCAATTTAAGAAACAAAACTGTCAGGAATAAAGGAGTATTTGACAAAACCTTATCAGTAATATTGAAGCAATTCATATTCACCCAGAAAGCTTCATCTAAGCCACACTGCCCACGATTCACAAAAATTCTTAACTTGACTTCCACTCTTCCAAACCTATTGTTTCATTGTTACATGCATGCAGTTCATTTTTGTGTACGCATGGTTTGCTACATGCATGCATCTGCGTGTGTGTCTGCGCATGCTCACTCCTAATGGTATTTGTTTTATCACTGGAAACTCCTGAACAATTAGCCGGCGAGTGGCTTCCCCCTCACTATCTGCTGGTGTGTAATTTAGAGGAAGCAGGAGCAGCAACAGCAAGCGCACGCAGGGCCTCATTAACATCAACCTTACTAAGCCACAATCACTCCCTGCACACACAGCAGGATGCAGACGAACTGACACACACACATATAGCAAAGGCTTATGAAAGACAACCTCAGGTTCATTATTAAGATGCAAAGAAAACAATAAAGTCAGCAAATTCAAGAAAATATAACTTCTGCACACATATGCAGGCACATTTAGGCACACAGATTGACACACGTGACATTAATGTTCACTTTATCTTTAGGTCTGACTCACCGCTGCCCTCTGGAAGGCTCCTTTGGTGTAGGTGCCCCCTCCTCTGTAATTGATAGCTGGGATCTCCTGGTTGAACAGGGAGCACTTGTGCTGGTGGGACTTGGGCGCTGAGATGTGGTCCACTCTTGTCACTACATGGGTCTTGGATGAGAAGGTGACCAACGCCACCCGCGTGTCCTCCGGTGCGACGGGAAAGTCGGACAGCATCTTGCGTACGAACCTCAGCTCACTCAGGAAGTTGTTGGCCCCCACGCTGGACGACTCGTCCACCAGGAAGACCAGGTCCAAGCAGGAGCTTTTCTCTCGCAGCTCACGGACGTTTCGCTTGAACGCCTGGCCGAGGCGCTCCACTTTGCTCTCTGCGCTCTCTGACAGATTGCCGGCTGACGAGGAGGAGGTTAGGGGTGGCATCTGCCTGGACCGGCGGGACTGCAGCTGGGGTTGGGACTGTTGGGCTGCCGGCCAGGCTGTGGTCCATACATCCAGGATGCACAACACCAAAAGGCAAGAAGTCCATGATGGTGTTAAAGAGTACCTTTGAGAAAACATAGTGACAGTCAGCACAACACCTGAAGAAGGACTTTGTAGAAAGAAAAACCTCTTCTCAAGAGGAATTCAGTGAATTTAAATGTGTCCTATGCCTGCGTCAGCATCCAGGAATATAGCAGACAGCAACAGTTCAGTGCAGAGTTCCTCAAAAGCATTGCCGAATGATGATGAGGTTTCTTCTCCTTTCATTCAAAATGTGCCTCTCTGTCCATCTGCTTCTTTCTCTCTCCAGTGGAAGAAAACTCCGATCCCGTCTGGAAAAATGTTTAAGCTTGCTCGCAAGGTATCTGCCTGCCTGTCTACAAAAATAAATCTGTATATCTGGCTTTCTCCTTGCTTTTTGTACAGTAAATGTATTGTTTAAAGCTTCTTAAGAGTCTGTATGAATCTATATGTCCTTCTTCCTGCCTCTTCTGTCTGTAAGTCAATCTTTTAGTCTGTGCATCAGATCCCAAAAAAACCCCAAGCCTCTTCAGTCCCGGTGTGCTGCCCCTCAGACTCCTGTTTTCCTATGTGACGCTCCTGCCTGCACCGTCAGCCAAGCTCTGAATGCTTGCTCCCCTCTTCTCCCCAAATCATTTAAAAAAACACACGGAGGAGGAGGAGGACGGAGGAAAAAAGTTGAGAGACAGAGAGAGGCTGAGGGGGAAAAAGGGGGCAGTCCAGTCGTGGCCGTGAAGTCATTTTTTTCCCCTTCATCTCTCCTCCTCTTTTTCTCTCACCTCCCCCCTCTCTCCCTATCTCTGGTGTCTCTCACCCTCCGCCTACTCCCCCCCTTTCTCTCTCTCTCTCTCTCTCCTCCTGACAGTGGAGTGAGGTTCGATGTCAGTGCAGCGCCTTGCCTGTCAACTTGTCAACATTCCCAAAAAACACAGCAACAGACGCTGTGATCAACTCCATATGTCCACAACGTGCACATAAGGTAACATCACAATGAGATCAAACAAAGTAAGACAGAAAGGTGGGATGAAGGGAGGAGAGGTCAAAAAGATTTGAGATTTAAGAAGTAACATCACACAGACGCAGAGTTTGGCAGGAGGAAGGTCTGAAATCTCGATCCGTCCTTCAGAGTTAGGAAGTAGTTAAGTCTGCTCTGGATACGTGCTGCTTTGTCAAATCATCACTCTTTTAGCAGCTATCATTTCCTCTCCCTCCTCCCCTCTCGCTCTCTTTTTGTATCTTGTTCAAGAAATAAAAAGGGAGGAACTGCCCTTCTCAGTCTTTAAATTTGTCTACTGTATTTCTTCCTGCACCACAGGGATTCACACACTCTTTCACTGCGCTGTTTTTCTACATCTCTTCGATCTCACACAGTCTCTCTCTCTTTCTCCTTCTCGCTTTCCCCTTCTCGCTCTGCTGTCTTGTTTTCCTTCAGTGATTTTATCTGTAACCAAAACAAAGGCAGCCGGTGTTACAGAGGCACACTGCGCCTATTAAACCAAAGGCCTGAGATTTACAGCAAAGGAGCTGCAGAGGCTCATGAAGAAGAAAGAGTCTGAACATATAGAGAGAGAGATAGAAACAGGACAAAGCACAGAAATATAAAGAAGTGAGGGATATCAAGACAGGGACAAAAGTAGAAAATGAGATACACCACATGGTCAAAAGTATGTGGACATCTAAATGTGATTGTAGAACATCTCTTTCCAAAACCATGAGGATTAATCTGCTGCTATAAAAGCCTCTATCGTTCAGAGAAAGGCATTCCACAACACTTTGGAACCTGGATGAAGGGATTTTGCTCCCGCTCAGCCACATGAGCATTAGTGACGTCGGACACTGAGCCTGAGGTAGAGCACGCAGTCAGCGTTCACATCCATCCCAAAGGTGTTGGATGAGGCTGAGGTTAGGGTTCTGTGCAGGCCGGTCATGTTCCTCCACGCTAAACTTAGAAAAACATTTCTTTATGGTACAGCTGCAACGATTAAACAATTAGTTGATGACTATTGAATTAATCACCAATTATTTTGGTAATCGAATAATTAAAGGTTTAAATTCCAGCTTCTTAAAAGGGGATATTTTCTGGTGTCTTTACTCCTCTATGACAGTAAACTGAATATCTTTGAGTTGTGGGCTTTGGGAAACACTGATCAACATTCTTCCCCATTTTCTGACATTTTAAAATATCCCAAAGTGATGTCTTCAAATGTCTTGTTTTGTCCAAGAAACAGTCCAAAACCTGGAGCAATTAATTTGCAATCACATAAGAGAGGAAAACGTTAGCAGCTGGATCCAATGAATATTTGGCGTTTTTGCCCGAAAATGACTTGATGATGAGATTAATTATCTGATGATCGACTAATTGTCAGATCATAAGAGGTCCAGCCCAAATAACAAAAAGCAGCCAGAGACCCAAACTATACAAAGGCATGTGGGCAGGGCTGTCTACATACTTTTGGCCTTATAGTGTTTCGAAAGAGAGAAACAAAACAAACAGGTAAGGAAAGAGCAATAAGAAAGAGAAAGTGAAGAAATGAAGAAGTGAAGACCAAGAGGAGGTAACAGAAACAATAAAAAAGCAGAAAGTTGAGGGTGTGTGTAAGTGCGTGTGCGTGTGTGTGTGTGTGTGTTTCCACCAGAGCAGTCCAGTGCAGTCAGTCTTATACTATTAGCCACACAGCTCAGGCACACAGAGTGTTTATTAGCCTGTATAAAGCCAGGCTTTCTCTGTCTCTCTCATTTAACAGCACTGGAAACTTCTGCACCAAAGAGGTGGGAATAGAAAGTAGCGTCATACTGACACAAACACAGAAATACAGAGACTAAAACACACACACTGACCCAGACCTACACACAGATACCGATAGAGACATAAAAAAAAAAAAAAAAACACACTCTCTTGCTCTCACACATGCTGAAAGGGGGATGAGCACAGCTGTGACTTCCTGCTTTTTGGCACTGGAGACCCCTCACCAGATTTCCATGGGGGTCCCAAGGGAGACAGGGGGGTGGTGGATGGAGAGGGGGCATGTGAGTGTGTGTTGATAGGGGGTTGTGTGTTGGTCACACTGAATATTCAAGCAAAATCTGTGTGGGAGTGTGGCCTGTATGTACTGTACAAGGCTTCTGCGGAGATATCTGCACATTTTGAATACAGGTTAATTTACTTTTATGACGTTTTTACAGATAGAAATACAATTCCAATGACAAATAAAGAGGTTTCTTATCTTTCCGTCAACGCTTCAGTCAGAAAACATAAACACTTTCCTCTTTAAATGTGCAGCTAGGCATTACAAGACGTGCAGCTACCTATTTAGCAGGGTATAAACCATTTAAAATCCAAATAAAGCAGTGGAAATTGTCATTGCTGAGAGAAAATTAAACAAAATATAAAAAAGACAGAACAAATAAGCAGATGTGCTCATTCAGTCTGCCGCAGAGCAAATTTAATGTCTGCCTTTCTAAAATTCCAGACAATTTAAGGCCCTTTTTTTAGACCTGGACTCAAAAACAAAAATTAAGACATTTTTTTAAGGATCTGTGGGAAGCATGTCAACACAGGATGAAGGATGTGTGCGGAGTTCCACATGCTATGTTTGCAAATGTCCACACAAACACACACCGAGCAAAGAAATATTGGACAGAACATAAAAATAAATGGAAGATAAAAGTGCAAGTCACAGAATCTGAGAATAGTGTTTCCTATGGTTTGCACTCTGAGGATGCTGATGCTGATGCTGTTCCTTGGTCACACACACACTCACAAACAAAAATACTATCCGGCCTCTGGCAAAGTGGCTAAAATGCTTGATCCACTTCATAGTTTATCAAGATTGAAATATGTAACACATGAATAGGAGGTCAGACACTGAATCTCAGCTGTTAAGACACTTACTTTTGCTTTCTTCCACACTCTTCTTCTCTTTCTTCTTCCTCTGTAAAAGCAAAAAGACTCAGAGGTCAAGGATTGTACGATATATCACATGAGAGCTTCTTTATTCCCTCTTATATACACACTCACCTGTTCTCCCAGCTGTCTTTAATCGCCTGACAGCAGGCTGGAGCGACAGATACAGTAGCTACAGGTGACAACACATTCCTCATATTTCTTGGCATTTCTGGCCTAAAGGATGAAGCACATATCTCAGCAAGAGAACCTTTCCAAAACATTCCTTCACAGCTCAGTTTGATTTAAAATCAGGTTAAACATTTTTCCTGTGTGAGCGCAGAGAAAAAAAAATACTTTGAACTGGTTACACACATTAGGCTCTCTGCATCAAGTGGATTTAAAGTAAATGTGGACTTTTAGATCAGGATTATGTTGAGTTTATTGATGTGTGTTTGTTTGAGGGCTGTACAACAATATATCCTCTCCTGTCATCATTTGTGATTAGTTCTGAAACAATAAATAAATTCATTTATTCAAGTCAATCAACAGTAAATGAAGCAACAACAATATTACTGTTGAGGACATTTATCACCAAACATTCTCTGTTTTCAGCTTCTCAAATGTGAGGATTTGCTTATTTTCTCTCTTACATATCATGGTAAACGTACTTTATTTAGGTTTGAGGCTGCTGATCAGACAAAACAAGACATTAGATGATGTCATCTGGGGTTTCTGGGAGACTGTGATCACAATTTTATGACATTTAATAAATCAAAATAAACAGAAATTGATCAATAAAGATTGAGATTGCTTTTTTTGTATTGACTTATCCTCATTTTTTTGTGTTATCTTGTGTCTGTGGAGCTTCTTCTTATGTATTCATATGGAAGTTTTTATTGGACTTTATTAGTTGTAACCCACAGAAGACATTCCACAAATGTGTGCAATGATCTGCAAATATTTCACTATCCACAAACATGTATTTTTGTTGTGTAAAGTCACATTCACAAAAATACAGGGCGATTTGCAAATACGCATAACTTACTCTGTAAATTTTAAGGTTTACATGTAAAATGATATCTACACATTTGTGCATCTATTTCGCATTTGCAGATCGCTTCCTGTGGATTTATGGGCCACGTGACATTTGTAACTTTCCTCCTGTTGGCTTACATAATTTTGTCCGATTGGTACTGCAGCAGATCTGTAGATAATAGTTGTAATCCAGAGAAGACAATTCACAAATACATGTACCGTGATCAGCAAATATTTCACTACCCACAAATGTATTTTTGTATTTGTGTTGTGTAAAGTCACAAGTTATGCGTATTTGCAAACCGCCCTGTATTTTTGTAAATATGACTTTAAACAACACAAATATACCAAAATACATGTTTGTGGGTAGTGAAATATTTGCAGATCATGGTACACATTTGTGGAATGTCTTCTGTGAGTTACAACTAATAAAGTCCAATAAAAACTTCCATAGATTTGGATCATGGGAACTACACCTGTGAACTTCATTTCCCATGAGCACTTGCAAAAAGACGCACAGGTGAGCCCTATTTGAAGTTAATTATAAGCTTTGAAGTTGCTGTTTGTCAAACTTTAACGACGTCGAAGACATTATAACACACCTGTAGTCCTATGGTTTTGTTCCCAGTAGGCTATGCTTCACATTTAGTTATTAATGCCCCTGCTTTGCTTGGAAACAGCCAACTAAATTAGTAAAGCTTTAATTAGCTTGTTAATTAGCCTAGCAGCTCCAGGCTAATGTAAACTCTTAAAAAAGCCTGTTTTGACTGCAGCTGTACTAAAATGAGCTACTAAATGAGAAGCCTCACCCTTCTGGTAATGTTCTCCATGTCTCTTAATAGTATAAAAGCTAAATTAAAAGCTCACTTTACCTCTTTAACTCTTTAAGAAGAGCCTCTTTTCTCCAGTCAGCCCAGACGTGGTTGCTAGGTTACGTCACACTGCCCTCTGCAGGCGGCTGTACGTCATTACGTCACAAATGTGTAGGAGGATGCTATGACGCGCTGCAGCCGCTAGATGACGCACTGTTATAAGTCTGTGTGAGGGCTGACATAAAGAGGATGTTTAACCATTAAAGGAAAAAGTAATCAAATCATTCACTTATGTAATTAATACATCCATACCATTATGGATTAATATTCACTTAAAAACTGACCGATATTAGTGACTAAATATCAGAATATCAACATATTATTAATGGGTAAAAAGACTATTTATACTACTGATGATAATTGTGAAACACTATACAGAACATGATAAGCCAATTTAACTGAAATAAAATGTTGACATTATTTGTTGTGATCATTTGATTTAATGTAACTCTAACATGCCAGTAACATAAACTAGAATTGTTGTTTCCTTTATTTATGCGAATAGTATTACTCTCTGTTAATCATACTATTATAATTAATGTACGTAAAACAACTTGCTACACATATCTATGTTTAAGGAGACATATTTTATTGAAACTGCAAGGTACATCTACTAATAATGTTAATTAATTTATTACATAAAATTAAATTAATTAAATTAATTTAATTAATTAAAAATGTTAATTTATTGGAACAATTTATGTAGAATAAGCACTACACTATATGGCCAAACCTCACTGGACAACTTTTCAAGTTTCAATTACAATTGGAGTCTATCTTTGAATTTAACTCTCTGAATAAAAAGACTATTTATACTACTGATGATGTGTCACAGCCATACTGTCCACGGACTTTTGACCATATAATGTGTAGCAACCCAACAGTATATAAAGTTGTTAAAATCAGCTCCATCTCGGCCAGCTACAACATCATTACAGTAATGATAATCCAGTTAGTTAAATATGTCTCCTTAAACATAGATATGTGTAGCCGGTTGTTTTATGTACAATAATTCTAATAGTATGATTAACAGAGAGTTATACTATTTGCATAAATAAAGGAAACTACAATTCTAGTTTATGTTACTGGCATGTTGGAGTTACATTAAATCAAACGATCACAACAAATAATGTCAACATTTTATTTCAGTTAAGTCGGCTTATCATGTTCTGTATAGTGTTTCACAACCTGAATGGCTTCCTGTAATGTAATGTGGATGTGAGTGTGTGTGCAGTAAAAAAAGGGGAAGTAAGACTGAGTGCACATGATAGCATCACGTCTGCTGAACACACAGACACGTCACGTTTTGGTCTGGGTGGTGGTTTTATAAATCAACTCAGCAGTACTATTTTACAAGAGTTAGGGCTCTGCATGTCTGCTGTGTCTGCCTCATTTCATGTGATATCACTGTTCCCTGCAGAGTAGATAAAGTATGGAAGCTCATTAATGCCAAATATATTAAGAATGTGGTAATTAATCTGGGGTTCCTTGTGTCTGGGTTCAAATAATATTCAGTCTGTATTTCCTAACCTGCTAGCAGTCCTCTTGTCTATTAGGATCCGACTATCCAGGGTGTCTCTTTCAAATCAAGCCTTTTTTGTTTTATAAAATTAATTTATGCACGTCAAATTTGGGTAGGTTTATCAATTTTTTGATTTTTTATCTTCATGGGTCCAAAATATTGAGTTTAATCACTGCTTGTAAGAGCACAAGGTGAATTGCATCACTATAATTGAGCTTTGAGGCTTCTTTTGCTCACCATTTAGGATTCAATTATTCTTAAATTGTTTTGTTGTTGTTCATTTTTACTTTGTATTCATATAATGTCCAGCTTGCACTGTTAAAGACATCAATTCAATTCAACAATCATTCATTGCTGTGCAACCAATTGCCCTCCGGGGACAAATATAGTGAACACTGATTGATTGATAATAGACAAAATATGCCCATAATAGAATATGAGCTCTCCCCTTTTGAAGCACACATTTTATTCTCAAGTGCTCTGAAGCTGCCAGCTGATGAAACTAGTGAGAGCAGCTTTTCATCTGGTTTCACACCTGTGAATGTGTTCCTGCAGGCTCTGCAGATTGACGACAGCTTGAATTTATTTTGCGCTCATGCTGGCTTGATAGTTTTTGTCATAGATAAATCTCCACAGACAGATCGACAGACTGCAGCTTGTAGGGTGTGTGTGTGCTCCTGCACAGTCATGCAGAATATCAATGCATGATCAGAATGCAGCATGCATCTAGTTTTGTCGGTGAAGTGAATGTGAATGAATTTATATGTGTGTGTTAGTGGGTGAGATGTAAAGCTGTGTCAGATGGTGGTGGTAAAACTAATGGCTTTGTGTTTGGCTGAGACTATTTATAGTCTGGGCTGCACTCACAGGCAACGTAAATATTTTATATGTCCAACCAGCCTCCAAGAGAGTGACGTCCTTGAGGTGAAAAATCAACCGCACACACTCACAGATTTATCATCCTTTACTGGATAACCTCACACATCACAATCTGTAGCTGCACCGTCGCTCCGTCGGGTGATCTTCCTGATTTAAATTACAAGATTAATCAATACTCAAAGTCTTTTAATTTTAGATTTTATAATTAGTGACCAATACAATAAAGTCATTTTTGTATCATGTCATCTAAAATGATCCAATCAGTGGCCGTCGCTCTTTAAGATTGCCCCTAGCAAGTAATCAATCATTCACAGTCATCACACAGAAACCCAATTAAACCATGTAGATGTAAAGATATTTGTATTCACATCTGGGAGCTGATCAGTCCAGCAGCTGTCTCCTGCAGGCCACTGAAAACTATATGAGTTATTATGTGTCTTGCTTAAAGGTACTTAAGCAGTTTTGTCCTTAGCTGCTGGGTACACACACACAAACACACACCAAGAGGTCTGAGTGTGTTAGAGCCCAAAGGAAAGCGTTATCGTGGGAAAGGTCCACAAAGAAGACAGGTGTCAGATTCTACACCTTCACAAGGGCGATGGATCATATAATACACACACACACGTTCACACAACACATACAAAAGCAAACAGATGCAGGCAGTCGGCATACCAACGGTCCCTCTCAACCTCAGCCTATACTGTGAAATGTGCCTATACGGTACTACATTTTTTTTCTTCAAAAAATGGTCCACGTCTTAGCATCATCACCATCTTCCTCAGCAGCTTGAGTCAATAACATGTCCTTTAGAAAGAGAGCTCAACACCCTTGTACCCTTTTCTAGATGAGAGGTGAAAATAGTGGAAATGAATGACCCTTTTTTGTCTTATTGTATATACAGTACAAAATTCCTTAAAGGGACTCTATGTAAGAATCAGAAATTGCTTGTTAACAGTGACACCTGTGTGTGTTAAGTCAACGACAGTTAGCGTGGAGTTTGAGTTGGAGTCTGAGTTGTGGTGGGGGCATGGCGTTTAGCGTTTAGCAGATAACATTTTTAACCTAACGTTAGCTATGGCTGCACATTGTTAGCCCTGTAGCAGAGCTGAAAATAAAGGCACTTGTGAGGCATGATGTGGCATGAGCGTGCATGATGTCACATCCGTTGGATTTTCACAGAAAAAAAACGGGCCCGGGTTCTTCACATTAAAAGCAGTCTACAGGCTGATAGAGGAAACCCAGAAAGTCACGGAAGGTCTCATTTTTTAGGCTAGATTACAACTTGTTCACACATTGGCAATAAAAAAATTAAAAAAAGGTTTATACGTGTAAAAACTTACATACTGTCCCTTTAATTATTTTTTATTTTATTATTTTTTATAATAGAGGAGGGAATAGGGATGGGTTTTAATGTATTTATTTATTGTACTATTTTTATTTACTTATTTATTTTTTAAGATCACTATTATTTTTATTGTGCTTGTCTATGTCTAAGTATGTCTTGTCTGCCTTGTTTAAACCCACTGTAGAAGCCAGATTAGGGATAATTGGTACTGAAATGCATACAGTGAGTAAGAACCAATCTTGGCCAATCTTGTTCCGCCCGGAAGCAAACACAGTTTTTGACTTTATTGTAGAGGTTAAACCAAGCTTTAAGCCACTGAGGTGTTGTGTACTCACCTGATTGACGCACTGATTAACGTTACTGTGTGTAATCAAAGTCCGAAACAACACTTTATGCTTGAACCATTAACTCGATAACACGTTCACTCCAATAGCAACAAACAATTTAGAAAATCCATATAAAAAATGAAGTTTAATTTTGATAAGTTACAACATGCAAATTGCAACGATTTGGTGGGATTGCCCTTGTAGTGTGGCAACTAAATAATCAAACAAATAATTAAATTTCCTCAAAATAATTGCCACACAGACGACGTCTGGGGTCCCCTGAGGGTCCAGCCTTGATATCTGGGCGTACACATCTGGACATATTGAACATCTGCACAACAATACATGTCTGAATACACAAATGTGTTTCAGATACACAAAATCAAAGCTTTACACTGTTCAAACCAGTTCTAGCTTTCTCCTCTTTCTTCTCTCTCTATATGAAATGAGAGGAAGCATTTCTGCTTTTAGTACTTCTCAGTATTACATACTACATTCCTGTTTACACCTCTGTGTACATGTATTACTTCCCGTCATGCATGTACATACTACGTCCTGCTTACATTCAGTTTTCCCATCTGAAATACTGTCGTCAACATAATTACACATTTACATTTACATTACTCTTTTGTATTTACTTATGTTTGAAAGAAAGAAAGGAGACAGAAGAGGAATAAATACGGTGAAAGAGATCCCATGAGCTGGATGGAGGAGGGAGGCTGGGAGCAGTGGGAGAGAGTAAGATGAGGAGGTCATTTCTTGAAGCAGTGTGAACTGGATTCAGCCAGACTTCCATAAAAACAGCCTCGTCCTAGTCGGGGAGGGGCTTTACCGAGGGGGAAATGAATACGAGAAATGTGCATACACACACGTGAAAAAGAGAATACTCTATGTGCTGCCTCATGAAAAACACCCCGATCTCAGCTTTTCCGTGCACAAGTTGTTCTCACTCGTCCTCGCCCTGAAAGAGGAAGTTGTGTTTACAGTTGTGTTTCTGAGAATCTTAAAGAACACAAACACACTCAGCTCCTGGCTCAGCTGATCAGGATTACTGTACATATCAAATCCCTTGTTATTCTTAATGGCTGTCTGCTGCTAGTTTCAGATAGTGAATAAGGAATAAAACAGAATTTAGGCAAAGAAGTTAGCTTGAAAGTGTTTTTTTTTTTGTCTTTTTTCATGATCTTTTGAAGGAATTGTTTACATTACACTTAGATAAAGTAGTAATCTGATGATCTCTGTGCGAGAGTGACCCCTGCCATGATGACAATGATGATTCTAACAGTTATATTGCGTAAACAAAGATCCGGCTGAGAAACATAAAGTGTGTCAGCTGTTGTGCAGCTTGGAGGCGTAACTCATGTGCGAGACGAGAGGTAGACAAGTTCAGACTGGCTCCGGTTTTGAGGCACAGACGTACACAAGCAGATCAGAAATCATGAATATGGATGATTATGTTTCTATTTATTTACGAAAGGTTTTTTATTTATAGCAACTGACTGACCAAAAACAGTTTGTCTGGGTACGTCAGAAGACATGAGAGGGGAATTCCCCAAGCAAGCAAATAAACAATATGGCATAATAAATATTAGCAGATAAAACAATCAGCAACAACATAAGAAACTTTATAAACAGTAGCCCTTACACTGATAATATTTAAATAATAGACTTATAAAGACAGAACAATAACTGTAATACAAAATAATATCAACAATTACACAGGAACGACCATAAAAACAACACAGGCTCCTGACGTCAGAGCTAACATTATATTCAGTGACCTTTAATCTATTGTGCTTTTATTTTAGATGGTGATTACTTTTAATGGCATTTCCTGTCTGGAGAGACAACGTCTGTCTAAGTCCGCACTGCATTACCTCATAACAATAATGTAAATTTAACAAAATTAGCACAGATGATGTTCATTGTGATGAAATACACAATTTAAAGCTGCATTAATTGATTTTTGGCCACTTGGGGGCAGCACAACAAGATGTAAACTGGTCTCTACCAGCTCCTGAGGAAAATATCTGTCTCTTTAGCTGCTAAATGCTCCATTATGTTCACCAGCTAGTCGCTAACTTTGTCTGTCTTTGTTTTTGGTGCTGGGCCGGTAGTGTTCAGTGGGTTTATCAGCTGCCTGCTAGACTGTATATAAGAAGTGGTCGTAGTCACCGTGATGTCACCCATTGGTTTGTGGGCTGCCGTTTTGAAGCCTTGAGTTCTGCATTTTGTCTGTCACTTTGGTTTTTGGCTGTCACCATCTTGGCTTTTTGCAACTAGAAGTGACACACAAGAGGGTGGAGCTAAGTGCAACCGAACGCTAAATAAGACTTTTTTAGGTGACCAAAGTGTTAAAATTAACTTTTATGAACTGAAAACACGCTGTGAAAGGGTTAAAGTTCTAAGAGGAAAACACGGACAACTCCCAGACCGAACAACGCCGTGGTAGCGACCTGTCATTAACAAGGTAGCCACGCCCTAAAGCATCCCCTGCTTTATGGTCTATTTGACTCTAAATGGGACCATAATTTACTAAATGAACATCATGCTGTATTGAAGAAGACTTGAAACTAACAATTGAGACCAAAAAGTCATGTTTACAATGTTTACTGAGGTAATAAATCAAGTGAGAACTAGGCTCATTTTCTCATAGACTTCTATACAATCAGACTTCTTTTTGCAACCAGAGGAGTCGCCCCCTGCTGGCTATTAGAAAGAATACAAGCTTAAGACACTTCTGCATTGGCTTCACTTTTCAGAACTCAGAGGTTTCCCACTGACTGTGGCCTAAAAACAACACTGTTCAATAGTTCCAGCGGTGAGAGTGAACCAAACCAGTAAAGTTGTGGGCCATAAAACCAAAACAATGAGCTGAAAGATGCTAAAATGCTCTGTGGAGCTGAGGGGAACTGCAGAGTTGGATTCTCAGTGTGTTTCGGGTAACTCCTTTCGCATTACATATTGTCGATGGATCCATTGTTAATATAAAGATATTGATTAGTGCAGCTTTAAGTAAGTGATCATTGATAGAAATGAATGGAAACCAGCACATGTCTAAAACGGTACAAACGGACAAAATACATTAAAAATTCATAACATAACATACATTTTTTTTTGCGTAATGGTTAGTTGTGATGTAAAGTATAAGTGATTTGAATTGAATCGGCTAAAACATGCAAAAACACTGATGTGGCCCTTTAAATATAGACTATGAATGGCCATTTCTGCTGTTAAAAGTAGATACATGTTTACATGATTTGATAAGTTATCATTATACATGTAAAACACAACAATAACAGCTTTCACAAAACATCCACCACGTTCATTCACATTCATTTTAACGTCCTGTTTACATGTTATAAAAAGCCAAAATCAGTTACTAGTTATTAGTGAATGACTTTGTTTTGGTCGTGATTTCATGTGTTCTCGAACACATTGTCCAGAGAACTCATATGTTTCTGGGGACACGGTAAACACAAGGCTCAAGTTACCATCTCCACTCATGCTCACACGCCCCCTCACCGCTCCTCCTCCTCGTCTTCCTCCTCGTTCAATCCCTTCTTTCTCGTACCTCTTTCTCCTCTCTTCACCCTTCGTTATTTTCTTGCTGTAAATTGACACATTCCTCTCTTTCATGCAGAGGTCACAAACTTCTTCACTTTCCAAACAGTTTTCTTCCCCCTGACCTCTTTCTCTCTCTAGCCCGCACACTCCTCCTCCTCTCACACCTCCATCTCTCTCTCTCTCTATCTTTCTCCACCTCCCCTCCTCTCTTCCCCCTGTTTTGCAACCCCATCTTGTGTTTCTGTAAATAAGTGTCCATAGATATACGGATATGAATAAACATATGTCACATTACGAGCCCACATGCCTTTGAATGAACATGTGCTGATCCCTCAGGAAGGCGATTTCTTGGAAAACGGTGGGCGGCGACACACCGGCGTCATCGCTCTGCTCCTTATTTGGTGTAAATATGCAAAGCAAAGTGCTGACAAGTCTAAAAACATGCTGAACAAAATATTTGTCTACACTGGCTTATATCTATCTTAATGTGAACTAATCAACCGTGCTTTTAATTTAACAAAGTTGCATTATTTAAGTATTAAATAGCATATTAAGGAAGGCCAAATTACATGTTATTTCCTCTTCTGTACTTCATATTTTGAGTCTGTGCCACCAAATACAAAGAGCTGTTTGCATGTCCGGTGTTAAAAAAAATCAATAACACTTTGTTCCCTGACATAAATAGCAACTTTTTTTGGTTATGATATAAAGGCTACACTTTTCTCCTCTTCCTGATGTCACCCTTTAGCTGGTTTTGACTTGTGTGCACATGGTTTTTCGGCTAAAGCCACGGCTTATTGCTTTGTTCTCCTTCACTCAGGCATTATCAAATTACATACAGGATCGTTTTTCAGTATGTTTTTGTTTGCAAATCTGCAACCTGTTCTTTGAGAACCTGAATAGGCGTATGCAGGTGGAGGATACTGTAACCAGAGGAAACCAACAATGTGCAGAGACTCAGTTAAATGAAATAAAGGAAGACCTAACCAGATAATAAAAGACATGCAAAAGGCCCGTCCATTAACAATTTATCTCATCCTATTAAAACCATCACAGTCTAACAATAGCTCTTTGACCCTTTCATCAAACTTTCATAATGGATAAACAACTCTTCCCTGATGAAATATGGTAGTGATTAATGGCTCTTTGCACTGCAGTTTGATTGCATTTTCCAAATCAAACACTACATCAATTGCCTCTCATATCCTTTGTCTTTGTCTTTGTGCTAATGCAGCTGGTTTCTGCTCAACAGAACAACATTTAAACTAAATAGGTAGATGGTATGGGACATTAAAAGCATCAATACATTAAAATAAAAGACATTTCCCATTAGGGACTGTATGAAAATTATTTGGGGGGTCAGAAAAAGAAAAAAAAATCAGGTCCGGTTTTAGTTAATTCTTCGCTTGTGAGATTTATTGTGGAAAATAGATAAATAAATATAACAGTTGTATCTCTGGTTCAGGGCGATCTGAACACACACATGTCATCATCTGTTCTTTCACACTTAACCAAAACATTTAGAGCTCAATCCTGTAAATCAGGGGAGAGTCCAAAGAAAACAAGTCCTCCAAATTCAGCCCTGTCTCCTAAAAATTATGTTCCCACACAACTAAACCACATCCTCAATTACATTTGGAAGGAAACGTATTTTGATTACGTTTGTCTTTGATGTATCACAAATACGTTTGCAAGTTTGCGGACGGTCGCGGACGGTCTCAGCAAATGACGTAGTACAACAAGCGGCCGCAAAGCAGGTGATGGAATATATCAAGTTAATGAAAGTTACATGAAATAATAACGTTATTGAAAGTTACGTTATATAATAATGAGAATAACAAGCGAGAAAGTCCGCTACTGGTGGATGAGCGGGGACGTGGATGGGATCAACAAACACAGGACTTTACTCCAAGAGGCCACTGTTCGTGTCTCATGTAAAACTAAAAGTAATTTTAAGCCAAACCATGATGTTTTTTTTTACTAAACCTAACCCAGTAGTTTTGTTGCCTAAACCTAACTAAATAGTGTTGTTTTTTTTCAATTTACAACGTTAACCTCGTGTTTAAAACAGTTTAAAACTACACAATTTTGTAAGCGACTGGGTTGCCAAATTTTAGTGTGTTCGCATGTTATTTTTACGCTGCTTTTCACGTGTCATTTGTACGCCACACAACAAAACTACGGTAATGTCTGCAGTTAGGTTGAGACAACAAAATCAATTAGTTGGGTTTCGGAAAAATATCATGGTTGGCCTTAAAATAAGTATGTAAACTAAGTAAAATACATGTGAAAAAAACAACATGACGTCACAAACGTCACAAACGTCACTAACGTAATATCCCTAAAAAACAGCAGTTTGTTGACTCTTCTGTGTCTTTAGTTCTGAACAAAACACATTTCTTTCTGATACAAAAACAACCTACAATCCGTCCTAATGGTTATTAATATACTGTATGCTGAGGTAAACCGCAACCCAAATGTACTGACATGTTGCAAAAGAGGCGTCCAGTTTGAGAGTGTCTAGTAAGCAGAGAGCAGCCCAGTGCATTAGTGAGATGACTCTGGACCATTTCCAGGTTCTGTACTCTCCGTTTATCAGGAGGGATATCGGCATAATTCCTCTCCCAGGTTTCTCCTGAAAGAATCCGGTGGTGTGTCATATTTGGTTTGAACTAGCAGTAATATATCCTCTTTCATCTCTCCTTTAATTGGCTTCTGCTGCATCTGATCGGAGTGAGACTCAGGGACATGAAAGATTTTTTATGACTTAATCTCAGACTTCATCATATGATCACTACGCAGAAATGATTTAAAATGAACATTCTGTTGTATTACCATGGGTGAGAATAACAGCTATAGCTTAGGCACGTACCAGTGAATTTAGATGAGCAGAAGAGGTGTTTATGTGATTTTCTTGTCACGTCTGCATGACTGAAATGTTAGTTTGATGCACTGATTCAATCAATATCTTGACTGTAAGAGTATGGGAACATCCGTTTCTACAAAGTATTGATTATCTAAAGCAAAAAAACAATTCTGGCTCATGAAAGGGCAAAGGTTGTGTCTAAAAAATATCAAAAAAGGAACAGCTCTACAAATTGGGAAGTAGAAGCTACATATTAGCTTTATTGCCGAGAGTTAGATGAGAAGATTGATACCACTGTCGTGTCTGTCCAACACGTTCGCTTACCAACTCGTCACATACTGACGCTTTGTCAGATACTTTTCAGTCACAGTAAACATGTGCTTAATGTTGTGAATTAAACAAAAACACTTCATGGTTTAGGCAACAAAACAACTCAGTTAGGTTTAGGAAAAAAGCAACATGTTTGGGCTTAAATTACTACCTTTATACAGTGAAAATGTGACTTGATGTTGTGAGCACGGGACACGAACGATCAGCTGATTGTAACGTGAAAGTGAAACTTAACGCATGGGACACGCTGCGGATAGGTTTACATTGTCGTTAATGGAAAGCCAGATGTGTCTCATACTGGCACTAAAGAGTGCCTTATACGGCGGTATCGAACACCGACGACCGTGACAAAGCTTCGGTGTTTGACGCCCTGGGAATGAGAACGGGAACTTCAGCCAGCAACCGGTTAGCTTAGCTTAGCTTAGCATAAAGACTGGAACCGGATGGAAACAGCTAGCCTGGCTCTGTCCGAACGTAACAAAATGCTTCTGTAGACATTTTCATTATCATTCTGTTGCTAGGGCAACAGCTTTGGTCCAAGTTTACTTCCTGTCAGCTACTATTAACAATCAATACAACAGGAAATACAAAGGGGCCCATTTAGAATGATTGTATTGTCAAGTTTGAAAAGGTCTATTGCTTTAAAAACATTGTATTGTTCAGATCATTGCTATGTTTTGTCAATGAAAAGTAAATATGTAATTTCCAGGATCCTGACAGGAAACCAACCCGGCTTATTGTACCAGAGATCTCCACATGGTTTCTTATGTTTCATTGACATCTCTTTCTATGCAAGTTTGGTCTTGTGCTTGACACATTTAGATGTCTATAGCTTGCGGCTATCTTTATGCAAGAGTTATTTTTGCCCACATCAAACAAAGGTACTGCTTTTAAAAGCTTCTTGACCCAACTCTGGTAAACCAGACATTACTTTTGGTGTTATGGTCCGGTCCTTGTTGTAGACCTGCATCTCCCCGTGGTCCGCCTGCCTGGCACCACAGCCATTACCTCCGTGTTTGCATGTTATTGTTCCAATTTTCCAGCCACTGAGCAGCAAACAACCTGACACGACGGGGTTACTCATTAACAGCCTTATCTGGAGAATCTCCTTGCCTTTCACCGCCCGATCTGTCACCTGTTAGTGTGTGTGGACGTATCCTACGTATGTGTGAGCATATGTTTCAGATAATTACGTCAGCCTCCATGCGATGGAAAGGTGGAATGTGTGTGGGAGAGGCGAGGACCGGAAGAAGGGCTTTTGGAAACATCATAACTCCAATTAAGGTGATTTAAATCTTTTAACCACAGCTGACAGATAACGTAATCTACGAGGCTGCAAAAGTCATACAACCCTCACCTTTCCCACTGTATTTGAAACCAAATTGTGTTATATTGTAAAGTGTGTGAGTACAGGTATTGTTTGTCCCACACACAGGTATGCATAAGTGTGCAGCGCTATCAGAGCAAAGGCCCAGGGTCAGCTTTACCACAGTGATAAACTCCCAGTAACAGCTGACTCAGGACTTGAAGTCTCTTGCTCAAATATGGCAAACGTCTCCAGATATGAGTAACTTCTGAATCTGCGTCCTCAGTGCTGAATAGTAGAAAGCTACACTGGGAATCAGAATATCAAGACAGTTGTGGTTTTGTACTCCAACACATTGGATTTGAAATGACACAGTGAGGTTAAAGTGAAGACTCTCAGCTTTAATTTGAGGGTACTAACATCTATACTATGTGAACGGTGTGTGTACACAGTTTCACAATTTTACATGACACATGACACCAAATGTCTTCAACGTGGACCGACGTTTAACCTCAGCTGTTGCTCCATTTCCCATCTGATATGCTGCAGTTCAGAGACAACACATAAATGTCCATCTTTGTCTCTTTGTCCATGTGCCCATGGCTTTTGCACGCACCCCACGAGGAGTGTTATCTCTTTGCTCAAATGGTCCAGTAAGCAATCACACACAGTAACACACACACACAACCAACTAAACACAAGCCATTTATTGATGGGAATACCTGTGAGCTCTGCAAATACTAACCACTGGCCTCTTAAAGCTGTTAAGTGCTTGCATGATGAGTAAAACCAGTGGAATACTACTGAATACTGGCATTTCTTAATGGGACAGAAATCTTGAATATTCCCAAGCAAAGCCTGAAAGGCTGGATATACTGTTTGCACATTTGTTAGTTGTATTTTAACACTGTTTTATTAAACTCATATTGCTTGTATTTTGATATCTATATTGCTCATGCTTCTGCACTTTTTATCGCTTATATTTATTGCAAATCTTTTATCTCATTTGTGCTTTATTTATTCCTTGTATATATGTGTGTAGTCTTTTTTTTAAATACAATGCACCATTTGAGGGCAAACACAATTTCATTATGCTTGCATTAGCTTTCTAATTTTTCTTTTCAGTTTTTTTTAAAGGGGACATATCATGCTCATTTTCAGGTTCATACTTGTATTTTGGGTTTCTATTAGAACATGTTTACATGCTTTAATGTTCAAAAAACACATCATTTTTCTCATACTGTCTGTCTGAATATACCTGTATTCACCCTCTGTCTGAAACGCTCCGTTTTAGTGCCTGACCCCCTCCTGAAAAAACCCAGTGTGCTCTGCTTGGCTTGCGAGAAAAATATGGTGCATCTTTGTACCCAAAATGTATGTGGACACGCACTGAAAAGTGAGTTTTTCAAGATATGTCCTCTTTAAACTGTGTTTTCTCGAGTGATTGGGATGTTTTTAGCTCAGGATATTTCAAATTAGCAATTTATGGCTAATAAATAAATGAATACATTAAATATTCAGCATCTAACCTCACCTTTCCATGTTCAAACAAAAGTGATGCAATTCATTTCCTAAAGCTATTACCTCTTAATTATTTTATCAAAGCCCATTATCCTGCTGTAATTAGAAATGACGCAATTAGGAGCGATCTAATCTAATCAAGCAAACAATGGCAAATGGAGGCTGTTTGGATTCAATCAGTGTGTTTAGGGAAGATGATTAGTTAGAGAACCAGTACTAACAATACGAAGGGTCGTTATGTTTGATCACAAGGCCTTCCTATAGATGTATTGATCAGCAGAGAATGGCGAGAACCTCTTGACATCAGGTCAAAGATTACAACATAGTCGTAGTTTCATATGCCAGAAAAATCAAAGGACACATTGCACCTTTTGAAATAAGAACTAATCACATTTAAATGTGTTTAGTTTCAGGTTCTATGGACTTTGATGTAGCTGTGATCAAAGAAGAACTTCCATCATACCAGCTGTCACTTTAAGAAAAGGCCAAAATCAAACTGAAATACCTGAGTATGTAATTCAATACAGTGGTTCCCAGTTAGATTGAAAAGTGATTTCCCCTCTCAGATTGTTTCATTTGAACAATCTTTAGTAGCCTGAAAATTACAATACTTCACAAGAAAGAAGCAAAGAGTTTCTGAACATATCCAAATATTTAAAGGAGCAGTGCGTAACATTTTGGGGGATCTATTAGCAGGAATGGAATATAATAATCATAACTATGTTTTCATTAATGTATAATCACCTGAAACTAAGAATTGTTGTGTTTTCGTTATCTTAGAATGAGCCCTTCTTATCTTCATAGGGAGCGGGTCCTCTTCACAGAGTCCGTCATGTTACTCCGCCATGTTTCTACAGTAGCCCAGAATGGACAAACCAAACACTGGCTCTAGAGAGAGACTTTGGTGTTTTTACATTACCTGAATTCCACCGTTGTTCTCCGACACACTTGTGAAACTTCGGTAACGTGAGCCGCAGAGTGAAAAAACGGTACCGCGCAGCCGCCGTCTGACTTCCGTTGCTCCTAAAGTAGTGTTATTATGGTAAGGATGACCTCTGAGCGAGGCAAATGGCGTTACCACGGTATTGCACTTGACATTACCACAGTCTTGGAAAGGGAGGAGTGAGCAGAGGGGTACTTTCAATCTGCAACCACACCACTAGATGCCACCAAATCCTACAAAACTGTACCTTTTAATGTATCAAGAAGCAGCTCTGACAGTAGTTATGAATGTGGTTTAATAGTGGCATGTGGAGAGTGACCATCCCACAATAGAAGGAAGCTTTTAAAGGAAGCTTTGACCCTCGTATCAACCACATCAAGATACCAAAACCAGGCTGTACTTGATGACCTACTAAAAATTGTTGCGGGTAGGTGCAGTAATATGTCAACAAACTGGTCCACTGACCTGCTTCCTTATGGTCAATCATGTGCACTGTGCGTGAGCGGTGTGTACCCGTTCCTGCCTCACTGACCAGCTACATTTAGGAGCAATATAACACTGCAAACCTTTCCAATGACTTCTATTGTGCAGGGACAAAGACAAGAATCTGGGTCAGAGGAGGTACAGCGCAACTAAAGTGGCACAAGCATGCCAGCGGTATTTTAGTCAGAGTCAGTTGAGGTGATCCAGGTGACCTTGTTGTTCTGCTCAGCAGAGTACAACACATGGGCTTTGCTCAGTTCTGCAGAGATTAGTAGCCGTTGTTATGTAACTCCTGCCTTTTGTTCTGCGCTGACTATCATGAGTCAACAGTTAGTTCAGGAAGCGCCAGGGTCTCTCAGGTGAATCTAAGGTTTCCTATGAAATCGCAGGAGATGCTGATAAAGCAAAAAATGTGAAGGACTCAGGTTCAAGGCCTCTCGAAGCATCTGTACAGCTGCAGCGTCCTTGAGCAAAGCACTGAATCTGTATTTGTAACCGCTGTAATCTACAGTGGTGATACAGAAAGTGAACAGCAAAGTCAGGTGGCCTTTCAGTGCTTGACCTTTACAGATCATGATGTTGTTCTGCACAATAGTGAGTAAATCTACGCCATCAAGGCTCTGAAGGACCTTCTCTTGCAGAATCCCATTCAAAATATGACCAAAATAGGCCATACATGTGTATAAACAATAAAGACACCCATCTTTACAGTTGTTGTTTTTTTTAAGAATAGTCATTATTCTAAGTGTTTGGCTATGGAGGATGGAACCTGCCAAAATAGAAAATATAAATAAATAGATAGATAGATAGATAGATAGATAGATAGATAGATAGATAGATAGATAGATAGATAGATAGATAAATAAATAAATTAAATGGGAAATTAAATAGAAGCAAATTAAAACAGAAATATCAATTTATGTCAAATTTGATCAATTAATTAATGCCTATATTTATTTTTATATTATTTTTGTTACATTTAATGACATATTTATTTATTTATTTATGTATATATTTATCAAGTAATTTAATTATTTATTTATTTTTATTGTGGCAGTTTCAATAAAAGTTAAATGAAAGACTGCAAATTAATAAATGTTATAGATTTCAACCTACAAACAAAAAAATGTATATACTAATCATGATATTGTGCCTGTTTAAATTTCATTCTGTTTGTTGTCTCGGTATTTTTTCTTTCGGTGGTTCGATCCCCGGCTGCTCCACGTCATGTCGCTGTGACCTTAAACAAGACACTTAACCCCAAATTGCTCCCGAAGGCATAGCCATCAGTGTGTGAATGAGTATTTAGATTAGGTTTGACACCTTGTTTTGTGTAAAGAGCCTTTAGGAGTCTTTACTCGCTGCTCACAGCGTGGACAGTATAGGCACCACACCAGAACACCTATAGGCACATGTGGAAGATAAGGCTGGGAGCAAACATTTGTTTGCAGACAATATTTAACAATGGCAAGACAATTGTCACACTGGTGTATTTCGTCAGATCTTTATTTAAAGAGACTGTTTGTAACTTTTTACACGTATAAATCTACCGGGTTGGGATCCCATGCGCGCTTGCGTGTGGCCGGAGTCTCTGCTCCTCTGCCTGCTTGCCTTCACTCACACACCGCGCGCGTTCTCGCTGTCTTGCTCCACATCTACACGTGCATGCGTGCTCACTACACACTGCAGGAGAGTTAGCTTAGCTCTGAGAATATCTAGTGAATGTACAGTGGACGTTTGTGCAGAATTAACTGCTGCAGCTCCTCCAGACCAACAGAGGTTTTCCGTGTCTTGTGAAATGACGGGGCTCCGCAGCGAGAACGCTATCGTGTCCGACTGGAGCCGGTGTCTCCCTGCGGGCGCAGTCAGGAGACAATAACGTTTCTCTTCCTGCTTCAGCCCCGGCACTGACCCGCTTTTCCTGCTTCAGCCCCTGAGGCTGAAGCAGGAAAAGCCAACACTAAGATCAGCACTGAATCATGGAGAGACCTTCGTCTGGTCAGCTAACATTACTGCCAAGCAGGTGAAATATAGAGTGATATTGTGGTTTTAGCTGACATGTGTCGCCTCACTGTTTTGAGCGATGCTCGTTCATGTCTATTTAGAGCAAGCACTGAATTAACGGCCACAGGTGTCGCTGTTAACAAGCATTTCTGAAAGTTACAAATAGTCCCTTTAAAAGGACTATTTTTTTTTTTGGACTGCATGCAGGGTCAAGCTTTATAGGTAGAGGTTAGCTGCGGCAGATTTGGGGAAAAAACACACACAGTAGATGCAGGTTGCAAACACACCAGCAGTCTTGCATCATGTAGAGTGACATCTTGGTGGTGAAAGGGCTAAATATAGAACCCTGCTGCATCTTGAATAATAGGTGTGAATGGTTTGCCTCTGTGCTTGTGTGTGAGAGGAAGTGTCTAAGAGAGATAGAAACTGAAAGGAAGGGTGTTGCAACCTTACTGAAACGTGCCTTGTTTGGGGGTTTCTATATGTGGAAGGTGTCCAACAGCAGCAGCAGCAGGAGGAGGAGTGGATTTGGAGGAACAGCTGATGGTCTGGAGGGAGGGAGGGAGATGGGAGGATCCAGAAGGAGGAAAACAAGCCCAGCATCAGAGTAGGTGGAGTGAAGGCGGGGCTACTGTACAAATATGAAGGAGACCAAGATGTATATTTACTCAAATACAAGCTCTTCAGCCCAAACTAAACACAGGTCGAATGTTTACGAGGTACAACCTGGAGGACTTTTTCTTCTGGAGCCGCTTGAGAGGATGATTTTGTGTCTTCAGCTCACACCTGGAACAAGGAAACAGTGAGAGCTTTTTTTTTTTATTATTGTTGCTCTGCTGACATTAGGAGTTTATTTCCTTGTGTGACTTTTAAGGAATGCCATTGGATTATATGCGCCACCTGTGACACCACAACCTATACCAGCTGCAGCAGGATTTTTGCACCACAGGACATTATTTGGCAGTGGGCACTTATTTTTTTTTTTTGCACATTTTTTTTCTTGGTTCATTCAGTGTAAAAGCCCTCACATTGCACAGGCAGCTTTAGGTGCCTTAGTGGTGGAAAAGTAGATAAAAACATAACAAAAAAAGACAAGTGCAGCCATCAGAATGACGGACGGTGCGAGACAACGGAGCAGCACGTCGGGCTCCTCCAAAGATGCTGCTGGAGAGACGTCTGGAGGAGGAGGAGGTGTGGCGCTCAAGAAGGAGATCGGTCTGGTGAGCGCCTGTGGCATCATCGTTGGTGAGTCTGGTGTTGTCATTTCTACTACATGGTGCCACCAGTTGCAGTGGCAGCTGGTGGAAATGTTTCATAGGTAGGGCTGTGCAACATCCAATCAATTTCAGCAAACATCCCGGTATGATTTAATGCAAAAAAAAAAAGTGAAGGTATCAAAAACACATTACTACTTTGCAGTTAAATAATCAACAATTATTGTATTCCAAGAGGAATTGTAAATAATGCTTTTCAAAAAAACACAACAGTATAGAATGTACTCAGTGGTGCAATGTAACTAAGTACTTAAATACAATTTTGAGGTACTTTACTTCAGTATTTCCATGTTCTGCTACTTTATACTTCTACTTCACATTCAGTGTATTAATATTGCACATCTCATCTCAGAGGGAAATATTATACTTTTTTTTACTCCACTACATTTATCTGACAACTTTAGTTACTTTACAGATTCAGATTATTGATACAAAATATAATCACATTACAATCAAATTACACATATTACTGGGTGCATTCCATTATTTAAAACACAAATATTGTCAATTTGTATAATTTTTATTATTATTAGTAGTAGTAGTAGTAATGTTTTTTGTGTGTGACTCTATTGGCTGGCCGCCACTGACTAGTTGTCTAATTCCCTTTCCCCTCTATATTTACTGCACCATACTGTCTTTTAAAAGCCTGCATTGGTACGTCTGAGAAAGTGTAAAAAAAAAAGTGTATTTGAGGGTATAAGTGTGAGAAATACAGAGAGGCAAAGGGAGAAAGAGTGCCACCTGTGTTTCAGTGTGTAGGTCATTTTGTGATCAGCAGGGTGTAAAAGCTGCACTGGGATCAGATTCCACCATTCAATGAGGAGCTTAAAGTTCATGATGGATGTTTGAAGATAAGGAGTCAGTGATATAGATTACCTGCAGCTGCATAGGCACCACACCAACATTTACACAGACAGTAGCTGGGTAAAATTTAGCTTGTGCACACATTAAAGGGGAACGCCACCTAAATTAAGAATCCCAACATGTTATTTCCATGGCCGAGGAAAGTGCATTCAGTATTTATGAACATGAGCTGCTCTCTCTCAAAGCCAGAAACCAGAGAAGTCTCAAACTTGTGATGTCATACAGTCTGGAGCTGCTCCATAGACAATGAATGGGAGACCTGCAGAATGTTTATTTTCTTTGTTTTAATGAGCTTTATTCTGTTGTAGTGTTGTCAGTTGTGAAACAGAAAATGTTCCCATATACTCATAGATCATTCCCCTCTTAGTGTCAGGCAGCTCCACGCTTTATACCCGATGACATCACAGGTTTGAGTTTTTGCACTCTAGTTTTTGGATTTGGGAGAGAATTGTTCATGTTTGCTAATATTTTTGGGGTGCTCATGCCTTCAGCCCCCCCGCCCCCGCTGCAGCCTTTAATCAGTCATCAGATGTCATCATTTCTTTGTAGTCTGGCCAGTGATGATGATATCGTCACCCTCATTCATCTCAGAGGATTAGGCCCATTCAGAGCAATTTGTAGGCTCACATGACTGACTTAAAGCCACAGTGTGATGCTAAATATAGAAGAAAGATACGACTTTAAAGGAGCACTCTGCTGATTTTTACAAATTAAGCTCAGTTTACTCGTCATGGGTGGTACTACTCAGTTGTTTAATCTCTGATGTAGATTATGGAGGGAGCTCTCTGAAGTCTGAGGAAATTGATTTGCATTGTGGGAAATGTAGGATCCAGGGTGGAATTACTATATTTAAAACACTCGCACTAAATTGCTAGTAATCCAATGAATTAACTAATTGTTTCAGCTGTACTTTATGCAATACTATTACTGTTAAACTCAATTTAAAATGATTTAGATTGATCATCAACAATCTAGCAAAACTGTCACTGTTATTATTCGGTCTTGGGCGATATGGCCAAAATCTTCTATTCGATATAGGTCATTTCATATCGCGATAACAATATATATCATGATATAGTATGTTTTCTGGTAATAAAAAAAATTAAATAACCACATGGTAAAGCTTAATTTGTATACTCCTATGTGAATTAAATACTTGACAAATGAAAAGTATTTTTCAAATTTAATTAAGAATTTGAGTGCAAAATGAACATAACAGTTTTAAGTGAAATTATAGAGAATAAATAAATAAATATTTCCATATATACACCGTTTGTTAATCGCATTGAACTGAGTGGTAATGTAAAGCGTGATGTAAAAACAAAACCACAATCTTCAAATGATATTCTCCCAAAATATTTCACAATTTGAGTTAGTATGTTCTTGTTATGGTCAATTTTGACGATGTAATTGCGTATCGCGATATATCGATATATGATTTCATCACGATTCGATTCCATTGAAAGACGATAAATTATCATATTGAATTATAGCCCTAGTCTTTATTATCATCAGTTAAAGTTAAAGTAATCAAACCTAACATTGCATTCGTGACCTTGTCTATATAATAATGGGGGTAAGTAACACAAATGCAGTAGCAGAGCTGTGCAGAGTCAGTGGTCATTTTCATTCAACACAGACAGACAAGTAGAGATAACACCATCAGATGGCAGGTCGATCGATACAAACACAGGGATGAAATATGGCACAGGTTGTCCAGGTGAGTGTGTGTGGTCTTCGTGATGACCTTGGCAGGAGGAGGAGGAGGGAGAGGGATGACTCATTCACTCCTGTGTTTCCACGGTAACGGGAGGAAAGAAAGGGGAGAGTGAGTGTGTGCACTTGGGAATTCCCAAGAGACAGAAGCTGGGAAAAGGAGGATAAAAGAGAGAGTGATGAAGAGCAACCTTGGCATTATAGTGTTGTTGAGAAGGCTTTGTTCTTTCTCACTTTGTAACTTCCACCCTAAAGGTTTCACTGGGAAGGCCTCATTTCTACTCTGCTGTGAGGCTAAACCAAATTTAAACTCAATTTACACACATTTATATTGATAGAATCACATTTTCACACCTTTCTAAGGCTCTCAAATGATTGCAAATATTGGCAAATCACTAAAAATCACAAACTAAGAGCAGGTAATCCCTCTGCATGCTGCCGTCATCTATTCTCCGTAGCCCAGTGGTGGAATGTAACTAAGTACATTTACTCAAGTACTGGGGTACATGTACTTTACTTGAGTATTGCATTTTATGTAACTCCACTCCATTTTGAAAGCAAATATTGCATTTTTCACTCCATGACAGCTTTAGTCAGATTAATAGAAAATAAAAAAAATAAATCAACTCATACATGATGATGTCTTATCCCAGGTTAAGTTACCCAGTAGTATATAAAGTACTTAAACTTAGATCCACCTTTACCAGCTGCAACATTAAAGTGATGAACACATGCATCACTAATTATAACTCAATAATATAATATATATTATGCAAAAATGGGCCATTCTGCATTTTAATGATATTTTGATGCTAATACTTTTGTATTTTTACGTAAGACTTTGAATGCAGGACTTTTACTTGTGACAAAGTATTTTTACATTGTAGCATTGCTACTTTTACTTAAGTAAAAGGTCTTACTACTTATTCCACCGCTGCCGTAGCTCCACCCTTGCACGTATCTATACAGCAACATGTAGATAATTAAATTGATAAAACATTTTTATTATCGCTCTCCATTCATCAGCCGACTACTAAGAAACATGTTGGCAGCATTAATGCCATCTTTTTACGGCCGTCCAGAGTCCATACACCTCGGCGTGGGCAGTCACCAGACTGTTCTTGGCGGGGGCTTTGTCCTTGGCCAAGTCACTCATTCATGCTTCTCGTGAGGTCAGGTGACTTGTCTGATCCTCTCGTTGTGAACATGCCCCGCTGGGTTTCCATGAAAAGGGCCGAGCACACAAGGACATCAAACGCTTTTATGGCCTATTGTACAGTACAGGCATTTATCACTCGCACACACACACACACATGAATCCAGAAACGTGCAATGCCGGGAATTGGGATTAGAAGTGAACTTTTGGCTACTTGGAAGAAGGCCCCGCCCTGATAATGCTGTTTTATTAGCTTGCCTGGCTTAGCCATGTCTGAGCTGGACTCCAGTCTATGTGAATTGAATTGCTGCACTTTGATTAAACATTGAGCTCAGTTTTATCCTACCACAGCAGCTTTTGGCATAAGTAATGATGACGCCAAACCCTCCTCTGTCTCATAAGTTATTGCTCCAGTGTTGTAAATTGCTTCGGTATAATAATAACTCACACACATGCGTGCACACAAGCTCACACAGGCCTGCAGTGTCTGTGAGCGTCTGGCCGAGGGCCAAGCAGCAGGTTGCCGCAGCTTGGTGGTTGTTTGAACACGGATTTAACGCTGGGGGGGAAATGCAAGAACTAATCTTGATCAGGGTTATATCATAATGCTGCACAAACACACACATGCTTGTTGATATTCATAGTCAGAGCGGTGGCATTCAATTATGTGTACAAATAACACAACAATTAATTTCTCTCATTGGTTCCATCTCTCTGTGTTTTCATGTTTGGACCAAATGATTATATTAATGATAATAGCGGAAATTGGCAGATTAAATGATAATGAAAATGCTTGTCACTTGCCCAAATAGTAGCCTGAATATTATAGATTAACAACACAAAACAGGTAACACAAAATATGCCACCAAATATGAAATTAAACTGAAAAGCATTGCAAGATTTTCATCCAAGAAACAATCTAAGTAGAGCTGTCTAAGACCATGAAAATATAAAATTAGAAGACATCAAACAAAGTCCAAGAGGAACAGAAATGTGCTCAGAGAGCTTCTCCGAGACCAAACCTCTTCCTTTGTGAAACAACAATCCGATAACAAAGGAGGACATGAAAATATCCTGTGTTAAAAGAGGATGAGGCCTGCAAAGATTTGTAAAAAGGATTAGAAATATGACAAAGAGACGTGTGGAAAGATGTGACGCACGCTGCCTCAAGAGATCCAGTTCAGACTTTATGTCCACTGTTTCTTAAAGTTGATATAAATGTGCAGTTGGTCTGAGATTAAGGTCAAGAGAGAGCCAGTTTAGCAACAGCATGTTTTTTAAAAAAGTTCCCTATTGGCCTCTTTTGGAGACAAAAGGATGTAAAAACGACCACAAGAACAGGAAACGTGATCAGATTCCACACAGTCAGCATGTCTCAAACACTGTGCTACGATGCACATGACACGGACACACAACATGCAAGCGTGCACATTTGCTCGCCCCTGTAAAAGCACCCGCCTACCCTGACATAAAAGTCTAAATATGGACTCATTCAAAGGAGAACCAGTCCGCGTTATCTGCTTCTGCAAACTTCATGTTGCAGAAGCACATCAGGGAGTTTGCAACAGAGGGGAAAGTGCTGAGTCAATGCATAGCTGCTTTTTTAACCCCTAGATGTCAAAGGTCATGCACTGAAGACCACCGTGGCCATAAAGATGTCAACCTAATCAGGGGTGTGATGGTTTGTTTGTCGTATTTTTTACCTTTCACCTGCAACTGGAGTTACATAAGTGAGCGGCGGTCTTTGCCACTCGCACAGATGCATATGGAAGCTGTTAAAGTTGAACACATTTGCATGCTGTCATGCTATCAGTTGAGGACACAGTTTTGCATTTGGAGAAAGCAGATACAGAGTGACAGTTTTTAGTGTTTTCCTTTAAGTGCTGGAGGTTGCAATATCAACATTTCAACGTGTTTGTCTGCAACCAATGATGATTTTTTTTTAATCATTAATCTGTTGATTTATTTAATTATTAATTATTACACAGCTTTGTTGAATACTCAATTCTGATCAAAGCGTTCTACGGTCTGTTATTTCTTAATAGCAGAACGTTGCTATGTATAACAGATCGTTGCTATGGGCGCAGTTCTGATGTTGGACTCTGGCGCACCGATTTTGTGTTAAATTATTGATTTCTTAAGTAAGTAGGCGTGTAATAAGCCAGATAATGTACAGCTAGCGGGCCATTGTTGTGAACTAAACCACGACAGGGCGACGCAGCGGCATGGAGGGGTGCACCCTGACGCAAAGCATACATTATCCCTTACTTAATATATAGTTTATAGTCATTTAGTCAAGAGGTTCCCAAATGTTTTACATTTTGACACCTTAAAGTGATGCGATGTCTGCTACTGACCCCTCATCACAGGTTATGACTTCAGTATGGACACGAGTTGTGAACAGTTCTGATTTTAATACTTGAAGGATGCAATAAAGATATAAAAGCAGCAAATCATCCATTTCAGAAGCAGGAACCAGCAAATATTGGTCATTCTGACATAAAAAAAGATGTAAATCACCACTATTATGTTGCTACTATATGCACCTATAGCTGGATATAGTATCGCGGCAAGTGACATATTATAGTTCACGGCAGTTGTAGCAGGAAAAATGATCCACACACTTCATTTAACTCTTCAGGTAGAATGTGACGGTATCATTCACACCTTTGACTTTTGTACTGTAAAATGCCACTCAGCCTATTATCCAGTTAAGATTCAAAACCTTCAACCTTTGACCCCGACACCTTTTTATTGGTCCCTGAGTTCAAGCACAGTCAACCCGGTGATCGGAGGCTCCTGACTTCGGTTTTTTCGTATAGCCTCGTCAGACAGGAGTGAATCTGTCCGGCTTCTTTCGTGTTGGACCAGAACCCCCCAATCGTTCAGCTCCTGTGTAAAAAACCTGGCACTGTGATGCTCATTGAGTCTGTCAGGGCGTTATTCTCCCTCCTCTGCATCCCTCCTCCCTCTTTGCACTCTTTCACCCCACTCTCTCTCTGTCTTGCTCAACATAACTCTCTGCTAAGTCAGCAGATTACAGGTTCCCACTTTGCCTGATGGCTTAGCTGCTTCACCGCTGTTTCATGTTCAATTAGCAGTCTCTGATTAACATGTTGGTTTATTCAGCACACAAACAAGGGCGTAAAAATGACAATGACTCAATGATGTTTGTGGTTTAAGGTGCAGTTGTGTGGTAACTATTAACAGTCGGGTGTAGTGACTTCCTAGAGTCTTGTTGTTTTAGGAAGGTTGCCAGGTTTGGTACCATCACGCCTACTGAGGTTGCTTGTACGTTTCTGTTTGTGTTTGAATCAAACAAACAAGAAAAATACAAGTTAATTTGTGAGCTTTAGAGATGTCGGTAGGTGCACTTTTCTACTTCAGGTCGAGCTAGCCTGGCTGTCTCTAGTCTTTATGCTAAGCTAGGCTAATCTCCTCCCTATTCTTGCTCCATACTTGATGCACAAACATGAGAGTGGTAACGATCTTCTAAAGTTTCCATCTAGCAAGGGACACATTAATTCAATAATTGTCAAAATTGATGCAGCAGATGCGGAGAGGTCATGATTTTTGTTTCCCAATATGGGTCAAGCTTTGAAATACTACATCATACACTTCCCATAATGCAACTGGATGGCATATTTTTAAATCCCTGCTTTCAAACTCCACTCTCCCAGTTTATAATCCAGGCTGAGATAACGTGGTGGCATCACTTGAGTTATTTCCTTAGGCTTAACGGAGCTCATCCAGAGAAGTGATGTAGCGATGATGTAATGTGTCAAAATGGTGGAATGCCCCTTTAAATGCACAAAAAAAAAAATCAAAATAAAAAACTTACTTTGCTTTCACCTATCTGCTTATTCACAACAATGCCAACAATAACCTCTTTTCCAACCTGCACTGGTAACCTGACACCTCTCCCTCCTCTCCCCACCAGGTAACATCATCGGCTCAGGTATCTTCGTCAGTCCCAAGGGAGTGATGGAGAACGCCAGCTCCGTAGGCGTGGCCCTCATCGTCTGGATCGTCACGGGCGTCATCACAGCCATCGGGGCGCTTTGCTACGCCGAGCTGGGCGTCACCATCCCCAAGTCGGGGGGAGATTACTTCTACGTCAAGGACATCTTCGGAGGGCTGGCTGGGTGAGATGTTGTCATCTACTTATAGTTGGAAACAATCTGAGGGGCGTTCGGGTGTATTTTAATGTGACATTTTTTTTGAGTCAGTAAGCTGGATACATTTATATTCATTCAGCAAGTGTCTGTGTTTTCAAGATTTAAAGCACCCAATCGTCATTTTATAAACCAAAAATAGATATTAAAGGTACAGTGTGTAGGATTTGGCGGCATCTAGTGGTGTGGTTGCAGATTGCAACCAACTGAGTACACCTCTGCTCACTCCTCCCTTTCCAAGACTGCGGCAACGTGAGCTGCCGAGTGCAAAACCACATTAACGCCGTTCGCCTCGCTCAGAGGCCATCCATACCATAATAACACAACGGAAGTCAGACAACGGCTGGCGGTACCACGGTTTTGCACTCTGCCGCTCACGTTACCGCAGTTTCACAAGCGTGTCGGAGAACTACGGTGGCCTTCAGGTCACGTAAAAACTTGAAAGGCTTTTTAGTCTCAGGTGATTATACGCTAATGAAAACATAGTTATGAATATTATAATCCATTTCTGGTAATAGATCCCCCAAAATGTTACACACTGTTCCTTTAAAAGCTATTTTTCATAATAATCAAAGGATATTTTGAGGCACTATTTTTGCAAATGGTGGATTTATTTATGATCAAACTTCTCACAGTTGTGGACAAACATTTTTACCGACTCTCAGGTCCCTAAGGTTTGATAAACCCCCAGGTATGACCCAGTTTTTTAGAAGAAGGGGCCTCTCAAACAATTAAAGTTAATTTGACATGGATTTTCGCTGAGCATACCAACATGTCTAGATTCTTCTCTTTATCCCGTCGGATGAGCCTGCTCATGTAGGTCAGACATCTTGATCCAAAGCAGGGGGTCTGCTGCTTCTAGTCAAGTGCAGACGTTAGAAAAGTCGTACAACAGCATTTAACCTGAAGCAAATACTGACTCATGTTTAAATGGTTTCACAAACAATCGGAGCGACTTATTACATGGCTTTGTCAACCGGTTTTAGATTTAATTTCAGCCTCCAGCCTTCTTCCATTCATCCATAAATGGTTAGCTTTAAGGTAACGCTTCTTAAAGTAAATGCTTGGGAACCACGCTAGGTTTCTTTCCATGCAAAAACAATGTCGTTTGTTGGCGTAGATTTCACACACACTGTGCCTTTGCCCCGACTGTAAACACAGATTAGACCATTGTTTTTTCATACATATTATCAGGGTATTTTGGGAGAGGAATTCAAGCAGACAAAACAGTCAATGATTGTTTTTGTCCCTTTGTACAGTAGCTATCAATACACATCAATGAACTTTTTACCTCCGGGGACACACCGCTTCCCAGTGCCCTCTGTCTAGGATAAATAAACTGCGTTCAAGCGCTGTTTGTTTTTGTTGTCCTGCTCCTTTTATCCCGATGTGTGTGTATGTGGGCGTGGAGGGGGAGCAGTTATGCGTACTGTAACGGAAATACTTACATCACCGTGTCGCAGCTGGGCGAAGGCTAGAAAATGGGGGAAGAGATCGTAAAGCCGTACGCTCAGACACGACTTGAAGGGGCGTTTCAAGTACAAAGGCTCTTTGTTATGTCAGACTGACGAGGATTGTTTTACACCCATAATGGGCAGTATATAGGCGACTATAGATGCCACAGGTCGCAGGGAGTCGTTGTATAAAATCGTTGTATAAATAAAATAGAGTGGTGCAGGAATGAGTCCTAAAACACGGAAATGAGTTCGCATTTTAGCACTTGGTCTGGAAGTCAATAGTTTTTTTTTAATGGGTTTTTGGTTGGATGTCTGAAATAAGAGATTTTAACATTTTGTTCTACGATATAGAAAACATCAGTAAATATTCCACTCATGAATTTTGCTGTCTTACAGCCTCGTTGTGTGAACTCGCATTCATGTGACCGTGGTGTAGTTCGTTTACAGCCTAACGTTAGCTTTTTGCTTCTGTCGATTGCAGAGAGTATTTTATGGAACAAACCGTGTTAATATCATAAACGCTTGTTTGCCACAGAGCATATTTTCTGCAATAATCCAAAAACCCAATGGAAAAATCCCATTAGCTTTTTGTCGAGGGAACCAGGGCGATTCTAACTTCCTAGTTGTCTACTGACTTATGCCAAGGACTTAAATAAAAAAAAACTATTCTCAGCCATATGTAATGAAGTATCACGTGTATAAGTATGCATTATGCAGAAGTGTTATTATTTATTTATACATTAATCTGCAAGCTGCATTTGAACGTTGTAGCTGGTCCATGTGGCACAACGTCTACTACAATACTACTACAGTATACAGACAACCCAGGCGATGGTTTTGATTATACTACGTGGGAAGAAAACATTCAAAATACACATTTAGGTGTTTATTTTACTACTATTTGTGTCTGTAGATTTCTCCATAAGGCACCCAAAGTTAGAATACCTAATTTGTATATTTAAACATAACATTTCCGAAACTTGTTTTCTGTTTTCACCCTATTCCCCTGGGGTGTCTCCCCTTAATCTACAGCAGTGCATCATGTAATCTGAGTTTATTATATGTTTAGCATGTGAGACCGAATCTGCAAAGTAGCTTTAGCTGTATAAAGTTGTATGAGATGTAAAGTAAAACAAGCAAGACCAAGTATAAAAAAGTACTTGAGGAAACTTTCCACCACTGGTGTGTCTACATAGAGCTTTCAGTCAGCATTTGAATGTACATTTTTTACATTAAACACGCACACACACACATTCCAGTGAGACACAATCCCGTTAACGCAGTCAGGTGTAATGATCCCTCAATAAGCTTTCAGAGAATTTCATGGAAAAACCACTCGTCTGGTTTCTCTCCTTCATCTCACCCCCTTCCACACTCCCCCGTTGTCTCCCCCTGTATTTGTGAAGCTCCGGCAACCAATCTGTGTCACTATCGACAAGGCTTGCATCAGTGTAGTGTGACTCATCCTGTGTGTTTCTAACAAAGCGAACACACATACTGACTAATATCAGTAATGTGCTATTGGTGCATTATGATGTCTATCCGTTAAACCGACAGTTTGAAAGGCTGCATGAGTCACTTCAGTTAAACCGTTAAACAGTTTGCTTTGTCGTGAGGGCTACCAGGAATTATTGATTGTGCTGTTTCAATCTGTCTACTGTTTATTCTATTGATAGTTTCGCCTGTAAAATCTCACAAAATAGCAAATTATTTCCTAAAGCCCAAGGTGACATCTTCAAATAGCTTCTGACAAACTCAGAGATATTCCATTTAAAATGAAAAAAAGCAGAAAAACCTCATATTTTCTATTTCATTCTATGTTTTTATATACTTTATTACAGGAGTGTAGGAGTTAACATTAAGTTACATTTGCTTACATGTGATGTTCATACTTATATTATTCCTACAATGTTTATATATTGTATAGTGAATACATAAAATTGATTGTAAATTAGAAAAATTAATATCAGTGATAGAAAAAAGGAAAAGAAACTAAAGGATGAAAAAAATAGTGATTAATGTACTATACAATGAGAGGCCAAGCAAATGAAATAGAGTTCACATTTGCACCAAAATAACCTGCTTTGAATGGGAATCAGTAAATGGAAGGATGTATATGTGCCATGTGCCTTTGTGATGTGTTTCCTCCTGCTGCGTGTGCTCCTGACACCCTACTGCTGCTCCCATGCCTCTGTGTTTCTAACCTTTAGTAACTCCCTTTTTTGTCTCAGGTTCCTGCGTCTGTGGATCGCCGTGCTGGTCATCTACCCGACCAACCAGGCCGTGATCGCATTGACGTTTTCCAACTACGTCCTGCAGCCTCTGTTTCCCACCTGCTTCCCACCGGAGAACGGCCTGCGTCTGTTGGCTGCCGTTTGCCTCTGTGAGTCATACAGATGTTTATTCACAAACAAACGCAGTTGTTGCCCACGGACATGTTTCCTAGACCAGAACCAATACTCGCTTCAAGCAAAGTATTCAACGGTTTTCCTTCCCACACTAAGCTAGATAAATAGATAAATACACAGTCCCTGTTATGTACAATACCAGTGTAACCAGTATTGGTGGTGAGCTGTATGTGTCAGCCGTGTGTCATGGTCATGACAGGAATATTAATCACTTGGATTTAGCAGAAGTAAATTTAACCCACGCGATTGCTTTCGCCTCAACTGTATTTTCCTCAAGAGAAACGGGTCTGGTCATGGCAACACTGCAATCTGCATCTACATTTATCGTTGTCTGTGTAACATCCAACATCTTACCACTACTTTGAGAGGACACATACACTGAGTTATTACATGGTTTTGTTGAATACTCGATTCTGATTGGTCAATCACGGTGCTCTACGTTCTGCGTTATTTCTTTATAGTAGACCATTGCTATGGCAACAGTTCTGATGTCGGACTCTGGCGGACCGTTTTTGTGTCAAATTATTGATTTCTTAAGTCAGTAGCCTTAAGTCTTCTTAAGTCTTAAGTCAGAAACTCCACAAAGAGAAACTTGTGGAGAGTGTTAGTCAACTAAGAATTTCTTTGGTCGAGGACAACCATAAACTTTTTACGGTTACGTTTAAACAAATTGGTGCCTTCTGAACGTAATTTCTAGGAGACAGGTTTGCACTTGGAAATGAAACATCCCTTATGAGAAACATCTTATGAGGTAAACTCTTTCTCCCTCAAGAATACACTTTCCTGGTGAACCACCTGACAGCTCTGACTTTGGCTTTGATCTTGCTGAGATAAGAAGAGCGCAGATAGCCTAAAGAAATAGAGCTTGTTTTGAGTGTGCTTGTTGAGACAAGCTCAAGCAGCTGCGAGACAGTTATACAGTCCGGGTTGAGACACTAGTTGCTCACATACTATAAGTGTCAGAGTAACATTAAAGCACATGTTCCGCTGCATTGTTGGTTTACATCATCAAAGCTGTCTATAATTTGCCAGCTATTTAAAGGCGTAACAGATCGGCTGAATTACAGCTAGATTTATCCAGTTTATGTTTCTTTTTTTTTCTCCGACGCTCTTCTGTTATTTAACTCTCAGTCAGTCAGAGGTCGTCTAATACCAGATATAGCAACGCAGCGAGAGGAGTGTAGCGATGAGCGGTGAATTTGTGAAGACATATGGATGAATGTATTGCCGCCAACGTGACAGGGGTTGGTTTGAGTACTTCAACAAAGTTCGCAGACATGGGCCAAATACTGCAGGCAGCAGAGAGATGACACAGGAGAAGAGTGTGTGTTTGTGGAGGATTTCAAAACAAGACTGTTCTGTGTTAATAAAAAAACATCCTGTGATGACACTTAGGGAGGAATTACTCCTTTAGTCATCACCACTAAATGCTTTTCGGAGAAGGAAAAGAACTTTTTTTTAAATTTCTTCCACAAAACACCAGTAAATAGAATCCAAAAATAGGTGAGTGGTCAGGGTTCTTCAGTAGAAAGTAGTATCTGATCTACAAAGGTTTTTTTTTATGCTCGATTTGGAGAGGACGTCCTGTGACATGCTGTTCGCTGGCAGACGGGCTCAGTTGGCTGCCCTGTTCTGGCTTGACCAAAAACTATAAAAAACTGAAATCAAATCTCTTTTCCTCACATAAAGTCCTTCATTAATGGGCACACGGTGCAGCTATTTGCTCCAGTCTACGCCAACAAACCTGTTCCTTTGCACATATCTTTCTACCAGTTTTATTGTTGGCTTGCTTCATTCTGCTAACAAAACAGACTTTGGCAAAGGTTATAACACATTCACAAGAAAGTACAACATTGGCAGAGCTCTTAAACGCTCTGAAGGCTCCGTTTGTTTGGATTAGACAGACTGACCTACATTTACCTGTCTTTCTTGTCCCACTTTTCATGAATGCCCGACGCAAAAATGTGCTTAGTTCTGACAAGAACTGCTAGTCATAGCTCTGTCTTGTGTCCATTGGGCAGATGTTGTCAGGTAGTCTCTTTTTTTACAGATGTTTTATCCTTGTTTTGCTGTTGTTGTTCGGGGGAAAAGTGGGTGAGAGGTTAGTTGTTTCCCCCTCAACTCTGATGTCATCCTTCATGTGCGCAGCATGCATGTGTTTATCTGCTGCTATGTTTAGACATTTCTGCGATTTCCTAAATCTGGCCCCTTGCAGAATATTGTGTAATAGTGCGCAGGGTAAAAATCCACTTCAATCTGCTGGGCAAAGGTTTTTCAAGGTGTACCGTTACAAAAACACATGGAGGGATTCTCCCATGGGGTCCGTCTCTTCCTACAGATGTCCGAGCGCGAGGTGATAACTCTGTCGTGTTTTCCAGCGGGCTCATAGTTAACTCAGCATGTTTCCATACACACATCTTGTATACTCAGCTTACAGACAGTTGAGCGACCCCCTCGGCTCTGCCGTTTGGAGAATGTATCCTCAGGTGTTTACTCACTGGCCTGCTGAACAGCAAATTGGAGTAGGAGGGAACATATGATGCAGTGTGCGTTGGCGAAAGATCATCTGGTTCCTAAAACAACTCTGTGTTCTAAATGAATTAAGAGGTTTAAGATGTATTTACTCAGGGCTGTATTAGTTGTGTTTTCAGTTTCTCATTTCCTGTTTTTTTTGTGTGTGGAGCGGATTAGCAGCAGCAGCAGCTCTGCCGCTCTCTGCTGCAGTAATCTGTAGTAACGCTGCAGGGAGTTTAAGTAAAACAACCACTAACACTCACAAACCTAGAAACACCATAAACGTCTCTACAACGACTACAAATAAACCCACTCTGTGCACCTGCCAGCACACACACATCTACAGTATCAGTGCGTGTCTGTTCATGTGCATCTGCCGTTGTTCCCTGCAGCTCAGCTCAGAGGTATTTAATGTGATGAACTTAATCCCTCAGAGTCAAACAGTCCTATTATTTAATGGCACCCTATTGGCCTGAACCCAGTGGCCTGTTGTACCCAGCAGTACAGATCAAATCCATTATCTTTGTCCCTGTTGGGTCAGACTTGAGTTGAAGTGAGTTGAATAGCATTTACAATTATGTTTACACATGTTGTCCTTCCTTAAAGGCGCCAGATGTTTTATGTCTTTAACATTGTGAGATATTGAATATAATATACTGAAGGTAGATAAAAAGTACGAATATTAAATACCCGCAGTACTTCAAAAGAAAGACTGCAGGTGAGACACGAGGTGTACTGTACGAGATAACGGGTGAAGTTCAATGCCGTGATGCAGCAACCGGAGTCAAAGGTCGCCGCCGACGCAGCGTAAAGATGTTAAGACACGTCACACATGTTGGAGTGTGCAGCTTTTAATCTTTCTCCATAGTGCGGCTATTGACCTGAAACCTCGTGTCTCATGGGTTTATAAGTGACAACAACCAGTTTCATAACTTCTTCTTGGGAAATAATCTTCTATCTAATGAGTATTACTACTACAAACAATGCAGTGCCAGTTCCTTTACGAGATCAATAAAACAGTCAACACATAAACCTTTATCTTTGTCAGTGTCAACCAGTTGTAGTAGTCGAGATCGGTCTTGTAGTTATTTTAACCCAAACCACGATCTTTTCCTAAACCTAACTAAGTAGTTTTTCCTACCTAAACCTAACCACCCAACCAACCTAAACATCATAGAGTTTAAATAAGATGGAACAAGCTGATACTAAACATGATAATGTCAGACAGCGTGGAATAAGGTGATTTTAAAGCCACTTTAAGAGGAAACACAACGGGAAGACAGGGGTCAAATTAACAAGCATTAACTGTGTTTTACTGTGTTTTATTTGTGCCTCTATAGTGCTGCTGACATGGGTGAACTGCTCCAGTGTGAGGTGGGCCACCAGAGTGCAGGACATATTCACCGCCGGCAAACTGCTGGCCCTCGCCCTCATCATCATCATGGGCATCGTGCAGATCTGCAAGGGTAAGCTCCCTGAATGTCCACAGTGCATTCCACCTTAGTGTCTACATGTGAAAGGAACCGGCGGTCACTGGGGACAGTATGGACTCCCCGTGGACTCCGCAGGGGTCACTGAGTTTCTGGGGCCCCTTTAGGTTAAAACTCACATCGCTAATATCAGCACGCCTGCGTGGCTTTGCTGTCTCAACATGGCTGAGGGCCAGTTATTGTAGGGGCCACAGAGATGTCTGTGTTTGAAGTTAAATGAAGAGTTCGTTGACGGGAGGTCATACATGAGGGACGGTATGTGAGAGTAGAAATACTTTAATGCCTCTCTGAAAACATGCCTCAAGAAGGGATTTCAGGAAAAAATGGAATGACAAAAGGAGAAAGTAGGAAGATTCCTAAAGATCATGGATGGTTTAGACGTTTACCCCGAAACACAGCGTTTGATAATCTCTCAGTGGGAGCTCTGAGATCACAGTGGGTTTTACAAATAAGGGATTTAGCAGAATGTCTTTTACAGCTTGTTTTACACACACTGGTTGCATAAGATGATGGTTTTCAGTTTGGCTGACTAAGACTTTAGTGGAAAATTAGGATTAAAAGACCATTTGATAATACACTGAATTTTTTTCTGATTTTATGAAATGCTTCTGCACCAAAACTGCAAATAAAAATGTCACCTAATCTTTTAACAATAATATAATAATAATAAACTTTATATGTGTAGCACCTTTCATACAAGAAATGCAGCACCAAGTGCTTTACAATAAGGGAAAATAGAACATAAAAACAGGGACAAAATGCCCAAGTTAATGTAAAATAAGATGGAAGATACTTGATAAAATAAGATAAGATAAAAAATAAAAATAAGATACAAAATAAAAACATAAAAAATAAGATGGAATAGAATAAATATAATGCACAACATATTATGGAAAATAAACCCACTGAATAATAATAATAAAAAATAATAATATAATTAAATCATAAAACATATTAATAAAAATAATAAAATAATAATAATTAATACCCATATTTGCAGCATGCAAACATAAATAAACACTACACCAGCTCCATTCTCTTCCACTCTGTTATTTAATTTTAATCTCGTAGAGTTTGACGTCTTGTGTGTCTCTTGCATGATCTTCTTCACCTGTAGGACAGTACTACTGGCTGGAGCCGGCCAACGCCTTCGAGCCCTTCCAGAAGTACGATGTGGGTTTGATAGCCTTAGCCTTCCTACAAGGCTCCTTCGCCTATGGAGGGTGGAACTTCCTCAACTACGTCACAGAGGAGCTGGTGGACCCCTATGTGTAAGACACTTTATTCTGCTTCTCATAGTCTAATAATACTTTGTTGCTGTACTGAATGCGATAGGAATATAGCTGATTTTAAAGCTGCTCCTGGCTATTTCTGGGATTATCAGTAGCATATCGACTAAGCTTCCCAGTTCCCAGTGTCTGGCCGCTGATTTAGAAACATTTCTGGTAGAATTTAATGGTTTATTTATTCATTTCCTCTGCATCTTCTGTCTTTTTAACAATCCCATGTTTTTTTAATAACCTTGGTATCCATTAATACACCTCCCCTGAGGTAGCATTTTTAATTTCCTTCCCTAAATCCACCCCTGTGCCTCCTTCTCTCCTCACTCTGTCTCCTAAACATTGTTGTTTCTATCGTCTCCAGGAACCTTCCTCGTGCCATCTTCATCTCCATCCCCCTCGTGACCTTCGTTTACGTCTTTGCCAACATCGCGTACGTCACAGCCATGAGTCCCCAGGAGCTGCTCGCCTCCAACGCCGTTGCCGTGGTGAGTATCTTGTAGTATGACGCAGGGTGGTCCTGTGACTTCACACACACACACATCTTGGTAGTAGAATGACGCCCTCTAGTGAGTTGTTTGATGCCTTTTGTACCTCATTCATTGCATTGTAGTAGTAACTGAACACATGATGAAGTAAGCGTCTAACCGTCAGCCTGTGTCATCCCTTTCATCCAACCTCTAACCCTTCATCCTTCTTCATCCCAGACGTTTGGCGAGAAGCTGCTGGGAGTTATGTCGTGGATCATGCCCATCTCTGTGGCTCTCTCCACCTTCGGGGGAGTCAACGGCTCCCTCTTCACCTCTTCACGGTTAGTTGGCACCTTTGATTACTGAAGTGAATATATTATCTAGTGGGTGTCATAAGATAAATCTGAAGGATGATTAACAAGATATTTGCTCTAAATGTAACGTTTCCTCCTCATCTTGAATCTCTCCATAACACTTTGTAGTCTTTCATTTTCATCATGTAACGTGTGGATTTACTGTAGACTTAAATACTGTTTACTTTGTATATAGCTGAATGATTTTTTTCCTTCACAGATTGTTCTTTGCTGGAGCCAGAGAGGGCCACCTCCCCAGTCTGCTGGCCATGATTCACGTGAAACGCTGCACTCCCATCCCCGCTCTGCTCTTCACTGTGAGTACCGCTCTCACCACGACGTTCCTTTAATAGTATAAAAGTATAAAATTTATACTATCGCCTTCAGATGAGTCAGTTTTACTGAAGCTGCTGACAAACTATCAAACTTCCTCTCTTATATTTATTTTATTTTAATTTACTATTTATTATTATTATTATTATTCTTATTATTATTATTATTGTTATTATTATTAGTAGTAGTACAGTAGTAGTATTTTTATTATTAATTATTTATTATTTTTATTATTATTATTATTATTATTGTTATTATTATTATTATTAGTAGTAGTAGTAGTAGTAGTATTTTTATTATTAATTTTTATTATTATTATTATTATTATTACCATTTTTTCTCCTTCCTTGTTTTTGAATACTTTGTTTTTCAATCTACTGTTACTATCTGTTATTATATGTACATGTTATTTTATCTGTTATGGTTTAGGTTGTTGTTATTTTTTCAAACTTCCTGTCTCTGACCCTCCTTTCCTTCTTCTTCCTCAGTGCCTGTCCACGCTGCTTATGCTGTGCACCAGTGACATATACACCCTCATCAACTATGTGGGCTTCATCAACTACCTCTTCTATGGAGTCACTGTCGCCGGGCAGATTGTCCTGCGTATTAAACAGCCCGACATGCACCGGCCAATCAAGGTGCGTTTATGTGGTGTTTTTTGCCCCATTTTGGCCTTTTTCTGTCTCATGAAAAGCACATTTCAAACAAAAATTCACAATAGATGAATGCAAAAAGTGGAAATATTACATATAAAATACCAAATGATCCTGTAATTAATTGTTGTTTCGTTCCGTCTTCCAGATCAGTCTAATCTGGCCGGTCATTTACCTCATCTTCTGGGCCTTCTTGCTCATCTTCTCCCTTTACTCCGAACCTGTGGTGTGTGGCATCGGCCTGGCCATCATGTTGACTGGCGTCCCCGTCTATTTCCTGGGAGTCTACTGGGACAATAAGCCACAGTGCTTCGACGCCTTTGTTGGTAAGTTAACTTATTGTGAGCTGTGCCGTGTTACATTTTCTCTATCAGTGTTTGTCATTATTAGAACCACAGATTCATTATATGTCATTAGGCAAGACCACGGAATAGTTCAACATTTTGGGAAATATGCTTATTTGCTTTCTTGCCAAGAGTTAGATGAGTCTTTCTTAAAATGGCAAAGTATTATTTTAACACAGTATTTTATTTTATTATATTTTTATTATATATTTTTATATTTTTATTATATATTTTTATTTTTAAAAGGCATTAAAAATAGTGGAATATTTGTATTAAACATGGTTGAATTTGTATTTTTTGTCCTGGAAAAAAATGCTATATATATCCAAATGAAAGCTTTTTCTTCATACGTTACATGCATGCTGTGTCATATGTCATTTGAAAACCCATTACCGCCCCTTTCCTAAAACTCTCTGTCGCTCGCCGCTTCCAGATAAGATGACGTACTTTGGCCAGAAGTTCTGCGTGGTGGTTTATCCGGCCGTAGGTGACAGCAGTGGTAGCGCAGACGAAGGAGAGGAAATGAAGGAGGCCAGGTCTCCTCTGTCTAAGGAGGACGAAGACAACCACAAGTCAGCGGACTGCTAAAGTCTTTATCTCCCACCTGCCCCAAAATAAACAGACATATGCAGACGCACACATGGGTGCGCACATGCAAACATACACCACGGTTTGTAGTGGATCTACACTCTTTAATATTTTTATTTGCTTTTGTATCAATCAATAATTCCTGTGCCAAATATAGCTATATGGAGATATTTAGATTAATATGACCTCAAACGTTTCTGTCTGCGGTCCTTCAAAAGTGCAATAAAGAACTCCTCAATACATGCTTAAGCAGACACATGCTACTCTTCATCATCATCGTCCCGCTTCTCATCCTCGACACACTCCCTGCACACTCCTACATTTTTTTTTTCTTTTTTATGAAAAGACTCTACTGTGATGGCTACGCAAATACCTTTTCTTCATTTTGTTTGCATCACTGTAAATGTTGCTTTGTCATCCATTCAACACACCAAAGCTGTATTTTGTCAAAGCAGAAAATCAGATTCAGATCAAGTCATTTCATGTCGTGAAGTACACTTCAGTACTGTGCTGTTTTTAACGGTGACTGTGATTCCGAAATGTTTCTCTCTTTTATTTTGTAATTGTGATAATTGTTTATATCATTTGTTGTTATTTTAGTTTTAATATGTTAATTGTAGTTTTGTTGATATTCTTTTTTTTTTCTATTCAACATCATATACATCTGGGCCTATTTTTTTACTCTTGGGGAGGTATATACCTGAAAGCTGATGTGTGATCTGTACTTTGGTGCACAGTTGTTGTTAATTGCCTTAATTAGAATATAGCCTGTATTCTTGCACCATGACAGCTCTGTTTTGACTGATGTGGAGAGACGGTTAATCCTCATACTTTGGGGTATCGTTTTTAATCTTTATGGAAGTAACAAACAACAAGAAAGTGGATTCTTGTATGGACACTACACTGATAATTAACCTGTTAAAACTGCAAGTCCAGCATGGACAACTAGAGAGAATAAACAGACAAGGCATGATAGCATGTTCACCACATTTTGCATTGTTAATGTGCAAAAATCCCTACACCGACACATGTGAATGCCTGCGTGAAAAACAGTTGTAAAGAGGCATTGATTGTCTCACATGTTTTACGGAAGAAGTATTTTTGTAGCTTGCCATCTAGCTGTTTAAATATTTTTTTGTTTTTTTATTTAGGGTGTAGAAATTAGAATTATAGATTAAAAAAAATATTATTTTTTTGATTTACACAATTTACTAGAAGAGATTTTAGTGCAATATTAGTATAGGCACCAGCAAATACTGTACATGCACCCCATTCTGTGTTGTCTGGTATTAGTTATGCTGTATATTATAGTAGAAACACTCCTACACACATAAACACACATGATGTACTCTGTCTTTCTATAATCTATTAGTGTCTCAGGGCATCCCCACTGCCTTCTGCTTACATACTGTACACTGCCTAAACCACCAAAACTCAACCGATTTAACAGATTGCCTCTTTGAAATCCAGTCTGTTAGTGCTAAATGTCTGTACCGGTGCTTTTAGATATTTATTTCCTCAGGAGTTTCAATCTTTCAAGCGATCCCAAAAAAAAAACACACAGAGGATGATGGGTGAATCACTGTAACTATCAAGAATCATTAAAGTTGGGCCAGTATTGTGTAGGTTTTGAAAGGGGAACAGGTTGTCCTGGATGTCTTTACAAGTACAATGATTGTGTTTTGTGCCTGTATGGTTATTGTGTATTTACACAGATGTCATGACAGTCTGTATATTGTCTCTTAGTAAATAAAAACCACTGACTAAGGTTTGAATTTGTAATTCAGGGCCTCATTTATATATATATAAAAAAAAAACTCCATGTCTTTATCTTTATTCCACTGTTCGATCATTTCAAGAATGTGATTCTTATTATATTTTCATTTTTTAACATACAACATAAACTTTGTGACCCTTACTGTACATAAATGAGGCCACAGAAATCAAATGCTGCAACTTTATGTGATACGGCAATGTAATGTGTGCAGATTTAGAGCTTCACCTGCTTGTTTACTGCTTCAAATCTAAAGAAGGTTTAACAGTGCTGATCTCGCTGCTCAAGGTTCCCTACTAAGCTGCAAAAACTCCCATCTTTTGCTGTAGTTCAGACCAAAACAGGCCTTCAATATGGTGGAAATATGAAGTTTTCTATGTTGTAAGAAGTCACTGATTATCTAAGTAATTCTTCTCCTAGCAATACATCATCGCACTACAATACATTGCCTGGTAAGAATGTTGTTTCTAAATCATTTTGTGTACACATTGGTCTGTAATTTAAGTTGCCGTTTGCAGTCTACCTACCATCCTGAGAGCCATTCTGACTGACGTGTCTCTCAAACTTAAGTCTATTTTTGTTGAAAATGTAAATGTACATATTGGTGGTGAATGTGTGACAAGAATAAAAAATGTAAGACTTTTCACGTCTCCTTTGTACAGCTGGTTTGAATGTTTTTTTTTTATGAAAAAGTGAGACATATTCAGCATCAACATACGTTTATTCTACTGACAAACTGATCCACAGCGTAGGTCCATGTCACACGACTCTGTACACATTGAAGGGGGAGGGGGGACATGGTGCTGACACAGCAAACACACAAACAAACCTTAACAATATCCATGTAAACTGAGGCCATTGTCAGACAATAGATGGCACATTACGTGACTTTTTACAACAGTGAAATGTGCGATCAGCACAAAAAAACAAATTGCTCCTAAATTAAAATCATATGAAATTATAGAAAACATTATCCTACTAAATGGAGAGTCTACTTATGAAGCAAATGTAAAGCAAACTCTGTGCTACATGATTTAGAATAAGTGGCGGGAGACACAAAATAATGTCCTTTACTTCTCTCGTTCCCTTTTAGGAATAGTTTGACATTTAGAGTTACAGTAGATTGATACCAATATGTGCATTTCTAAAACGTCAAACTATTCCTTTTAACTATGCTGCTGGGTGCTTCACAAGATAAAACAACTTCTGATATGCGGATACACCCTGTGGCCTCGGATAATTACACTAAGTGAGTTGGGGCAACTTGCAGAGAACAGATTAAAACATGGATGAAGCAGAAACAAAGTAAACCGTAGTTTGTGTCACACTCTGAAGGCAAAGCTTGCAATCCAGGGATGGGTTTCCCTGAAGCATCTTTAAACTATCTCTGTTTTTATCATCAGTGGAACAAAGATAGGTGCTTACATGCAGAGAGACAGAGAATGAACTTGAACACAGTTTTCTGTAGCAATCAAATTAGCTCTGGGGTTGTAAATCTTTAGCCAAAGCTTTGTTTAATTCTGAAAGTAACTTTTCTGCCAGCTTTAAACACATGGTAGTGTCTCGCCACGATAATGTTACAGTGTGGGAGGTGTTTGCAGCCAACACATTTTTGGCTGCAGGAAAAGTGGCTGCCACAAGTAGAACCTGATCTAACTCTTCCTACCGATGGCTCTGTATCGCCTACGATGCCGCCAGGTGATTCCGCAACACGTGGCCGTGTGACTTCCGTGTATCCGCTTAGTGTAGGCATCGCCAAAAAGCTAAGGCATGTTTCCAAGCGACGGCTACAACGCAGGCTTGGAGCAAAGGCTTCTGGGAGAGCGGAGCGCCTGTCCTCCTCGCAGGGCAAGTACCAGATGGAGAACAGAGCCTCCCTGGATTTTATAATCTGCCGCTGTTTTCTCATCGTTCCTGGGAAGAAATAAGACAAAGGGGATGCAGGGTAAAAGATGTCAGACAGCAGAAAACCCTAAAAAATGTCGTACCAAAAACATAAATCTTTCATTTCAGGTCTTTTAGACTTTGGATACACAAGCAGTACTTGTTAGCAGGATCACTTCATTGTTAGTTTTGTGCATTAAAACTGCAGTAGGCAGTATATTTTTGGCATCATTGGGCAGAAATCCCATAATAACCTTTCAGCATATTGTAATTCAGGTGTTCTGAGAGATAACTAGACTTCTGCACCTCTTCATGGCTCTGTTTTCAAAAAATCTAGCCTGTGACGGGAGACTTTGACCAATCACAGGTCATTTCATTGAGAGAGAGAGCGTTCCTATTGGCTGTGCTCCGGCCATGTGACCAGAACTTGGCGTTCCTTCAATAGATTTTACAATGGCCGCTGCGTCGCAAACCTCATTTTACAGCTGAACCATGCACTACAAGATGATTCTGAAAACATCTGAGGTGAGAAATAGGCATTAACATAACATTATATTGATTCATATTTGATCAGCGCGGCCTAGTTTGACCATTTGGTCGGAGTTTGCGAGTGATTGACAGCCGGCTCTCATAGACGGCAGACTTCAGATCAGCTCTTACTGCTTGTTATCCTCCGGTCTGTGAAATCTTGCAGATGCCGTTAGGAGCACCAGAGGACACAGAGGATATTTATTTTTTTCAGATTACCTGTTTCATGCACTACTGTCACGATATAGCGATAGCGTTTTATAAGAATAACTTTTTTTAATCATATTTGCTCCAATCTCGCCTACTTCAGCTTTAAATGTGATATATTGAGAATAACAAAAAGCTGGGGATATAAGAGCATCTTAATCTTACATCTGTTTCCCACTGTAGATCAACCTCTGCTGCTGCGGAGGGATCCCTTCTTTCTCCTCCACCCTTTCTTTAATCCTCTCCACCTGGATGGAAATGAATGGAAAACATGCTTAAACACACTCTGAATAAAAAGCACAGGTTATTATCATCATACAGCACATAAGAGGACATAACAGATGATTATACCTTATCTGTGGGCTCTATATCAATCTCTATCTCTTTGCCTGTGAGAGTCTGAGATTAAAACAAACACATCTTCAGGTTATTGTTGAGCAGATTAAGAGACTGAACACAACTCAGTGATAACAACAGTTCACATGTTTAGCTAATGTTGCTTTGCCTTACCTTCACTTTAATCAGCATCTTTGTTGACTTGACTTGCTTTTATCAAATAAACTGGAGAAGTATGATTATATCTTAGCTGAATCTATGGTTTAATATAAGATAATTATAATATAATGCGGTATTTTTGAGAGGAAACTAGATATTCATTCCTCTTCCAGAAACTGTAATGTTTCCTGTGTGTCTCAGTGAAATTCCTCCGACGGCTCCTTGTTTGTATGACAAATGGTTCCGCTTCAACCTGATTTCACTATATTTAACTCACCTAAATGCCGAAAAAAAGCACATAATTTGCCCTAGAAATACATTTTACACTAGCGTGAGTATCGCCCCCAACAAAAGCAAACCGACATTTATTCTCCTGAATACATAAAATAAAAATTACGACATCAGCCCAACGTGACGCAAAGCGAAACTTGCATTTGTAGTTTTTGCCTGCGTGCCGCCCACTGGCTAAAGCCACTTATAAAACTACAAGTGATGTGTAGGTCAAGAACGAGCCGGGTCAAAGAGCCTGCGTTGCGCTGGGTTGTGCTGCGTTGCGCTGGGTTGTGCTGCGCTGCGCTGCGTTGCGCTGCGAGGCGTGGCGTTGCGTGGCGTCGCGGTGCGATTAGTCGTGCTGAGGTGTTTTGCGGACAGGTGTGTTGCGGTGTGATTAGGTGCGTTGCGGTGCACTGAGGTGCGGTTGTGTTGTGGTGTGATGCTGTACGCTGCGATGCGATGCGATGCGCTGCGATGTGCTGCGATGCGCTGCGTTGCGCTGCGATGCGTTGCGTTGCGTTGCGTTGCGCTGCGCTGCGCTGCGCTGCGCTGCGTGGCATTGCGTGGCGCTGCGTGGCGCTGCGTGGCGCTGCGTGGCGCTGCGCGGCGTTGTGTGGCGTTGCGGTGTGATGTGATGCGATGCGGTGTGCTGAGGTGTGGTTTGGTGCACGAATAGCAGACAAGATGAGTGACAGTCGGAAACGAAGCAGCATGTAAAATTAAGATATTCTGGAAATTATAAGGTTTAGTATAATTATATTGAATAATAAGTGATATATGTGCACACATACTAATCATAGGTCAAAACAGCGCTACATTTGCCTGAATTTTAAAAGGCAGAAGTGGTAAAACGAAGAGCCGTTTGGGAGCCGAAAGAGCCGGCTCTTCTTGGTGAGCTGAGCCAAATGATCTGGCTCACTAAAAAGAGCCGGACTTCCCATCATCACTAGCTGCTACAAGGTGGCTGTCAGTTAGCTTCTGTTGGTGGTGCGCCCCCGTAAAGCTTCCCCGCGCACACACAAGTTGGAGAGAGAGCAGCAGCACCGACTAAACCAGCCAGACTCTCCTAAAAGGTACTTTATTTTGTAAAACATCTAAAATACAACTCATTCTTTGACTAATTAATCGTTTGGGCTTAGGTAAACAGTTTCTAATGTTAACGTTAATCCAGTTTTTGACACTTTCAGCATTAGCAATAGCACTTTTAGTATGAAACTGCTAGCTAGCTAAAACATAGCCTTATTAAACCACCAAATAACAGTTATATAAATCATTTTGACATATCTTTGTGAATGATGTTTGCTCCTTTCAGACTACTACTCCATGCCTGATGTAGCTAGCTAGTTTATGACATGTGATGACCATGTGTTAGAGTCTGACAGGAGGAAAAAGGAGAGTAATAATAAAGACAAGACAACAGAAAGCAGTGAACCTGAACTCTGATCTCCCTCTCTCTTGTCTTTCACAGATTCACAGTCAAGGACAAACTGCTCCATTTCACAGTTTTATTGTTCCACTGACTGTACATCCTGTTTCCAAAATGCCTCGTATTGAAAATGACATCAAGCTGGACTTCAAGGATGTGCTCCTCCGTCCAAAGAGGAGCACACTCAAGTCAAGAAGCGAGGTAGGGAGTCTGAAATTAACCTTTTTCCTCTCCTACCACTGTGGCAGTTCATTGGACATTTCTACCAGCCACTCATTTATTTCTGTCTGCCACTTCTGAAATCTAGTAGAACACTTTAAAATAGTAAACACTGAGTCAATGAATATATCATGTAACCTTAAAGGTCCCATATCATGCTAATTTTCAGGTTAATACTTGTATTTTGTGTTTCTACTAGAACATGTTTACATGCTTTAATGTTCAAAAAAAACTTTATTTTCCTCATAGTGTCGACCTGAATGTACCTGTATTTACCTTTTGTCTGAAACGCTCCGTTTTAGCGCATTTTGACGGAATTGACGGCATTAACATTGCTAGTCAACAGCTTGGGTCCATGTGTACTTCTTGTCAACTGATGACATTCACATTCACTGCAACCAGGAAATAAACTGGGACACATTTAGAATGTTTTACGTTTAAAATTGTGTCAAGGGTCTAAATATTGTATATTCGTGACATCACAAATGGGCAGAAATCCTGACGGCTTGTTTCAAATGCAGGGTTTCTGAATACGGGCTGTGTGAATTTCCCTGTGGATTGAGTGTTTCGATACTTTCATAGTATTCATATCGGATTTAAGCCTGCTTTATAATAAAAAAACATGAAAATCTCAATTTTGTTAATAGTCAGTTTATTGTCAATACTGTATATACTGCTCCTATTTTTATACTTCCTTCTATTTAAATGGTTCATATTTTGTTACACTTTGTTTAGCTCTTTTTTT
>CAKAOH010028978.1:35301-56124 GCA_916701665.1 Sebastiscus tertius | reverse complement strand
TTCAAATCGGTTGTTAGGGTGTGATATTCCTCTAACTGTTCCTTATAATAACCAATTTGCCTGGTTTGGATTTTTATGTGATTGTCCATTCGGTAGATGTGTTCACTATCCACCTTCACTTGGTTCTGGAGATACTGAACAGTTGTCTTCAGGTTTCTCTTGTCCTCATTTTCTTTTGCTGTCAGAGACTTAAGTCGAGCCAGCTCATCGATGGCGCTCCTGTTCTGCTCACTCAGAGAGTCTTCCTTTTTCTGAAGATCGTGCAGTGCTTGACTCAACTCTTTTTTCAGCTTCTGTATTTCCTCATCTTTATCCCTGATGGTGGCGCTCGTGTTCTGCTCACTCAGAGAGACTCCCTTTTTCTGAAGATCATGCAGTGCATTCCTCAACTCTTTTCCAATAGAGGTCAGCTTCTGTATTTTCTCATCTTTATCCCTGATGAGTTCCTGACCTATTCTTAACTGGTGCTGAAGATCACAAACTGCTGCCAACAAACGTTCAGTCTCTCCTTGTTTCGCAATAAGGCTCCGGTTCTCATCAGCTGTGATTTTCTTGGTTTTCTGCAGTTCTTGAACTTGTTCCCGCAGATTCTCATTCTCTGTCTGTTTTTCGCCTATCTGAGATTCAAGCAGGGCCAGTTTATCAATCAAGGTCTTATTGATGTTTTCGGTCTTGCTCTGCATCGTCTGGGTCAGTTGATCAAGTCTGACCACTTTCTCTTTGTCACGCTGAGCTACACGATGCTTGCCGTTGTATGCTTTCCTCAGGTCTTCAATCTCTGCTTGGTTTACCTTGTCCAGATGTTGAAGCCTGGCCACCTCAGCAGTCTTTGTCTCCAGCTCTCTTTTCTGGGTGTTATTTTCCTTTGTGATGTTGTCTAAGTCCACCTGAAGTGCCCTTATTAAGGAATCCAGCGTCGCCTTTTCCTTTATCTCCCTTTTCGTTTGCGTCCTTGCATCCATCAGTTGGTGTTGCAGATCTTGCACAAGTTGCAGGTGCCTGACACTATCCTTCCTCAGTTTTTCCAACTCCAACTGTTTCTCTAGCTCCAGTTTGTTAGGTCGAGATTGGTGATAAAAGACATGTGGAAGCGGTTTAAGCTCCTCTGACACATGGAGGCGACGTGATTTCTCCATCTGTGGGCCGCGCACAGCGTTGCGGAAATTATTTTGATACATCATTGCTGTCCTCAAAACTCTTCAAAGTGCAAGTTTGCCTGATGTGAAAAATAATGAGAATCCCTGGGTTGGCTGGCTATAGGTGTAGTCCTAAACACACTTCCTTTGATCTGATGGGATCAGATACTCATCATAGTGACGTCATTACATTCCAGCTGTTTAGATCGTGACGTCATGACATTCCAGCGGCATTGCTCGTGACGTCATGACATCGTCGATGACATTCGTGCACCTTTCCACGCATGCGCATAGAATATCATGGCGCCGCATCATGACATTCTATGCGCATCTTTCATCAGAGGATGTTTTCCAACCTCACACAGGTGAGAACTGTGTGGAGAACGAAAGGTATTTCTAGTCCCAATAACCAATTCACTTTGGAAGTCACGTTTTTGTTTTCTCTGAAATGCTTTTCAAATTTCCTTGCAAATGACTCCAAGAAGTGCAATATTAGGAGTTATCGAGGCTATATCAAAGGAGAATGAACGGGCAGATTATAGGAAGTGTATGCCATTTAAAAAACAATCTGAGATAGACACATAAAGGCGACTGAAAGACTGATAAAACATTTGAAAAGTTGCATTAATTTATTGGAATAATTTGTAGTGATACGTAAAAAAAATAATGCTTCTGTTACTTCTTCATGTAACTTAATGTGAACCCACCCACCTTTCATTATTTATTCACCTCTAATTTCCTTTTGATGAAATTTCTTTCTTTTTTTTTTACTTAGTTGGATAAATTCTTCAAGATCAAATTAAATCAAGATCAATTTCCCCCGATGTGATTATAAGGACAGGTCTGCAAGCGCGCAGGAACGTATTTTCTGTATCATAACAGGCTTCAAATGTATATAGGCTTATTACCACTAGGGCTACTTTGTTGTGCTTTATTTAGGCTAACATGCATTAATGTTGAGTCATGTTTCAGATACATAGATGTCCGTCCTGTCTGTCCTCAGAAAGCATCCTTCTTCTGTAGAGCGTTTTAGTGAGCCAATGCGTCGGGAGCCAAACACACTTTATGACATTTTGTGGCTGTAGGCTGCTTTGGCGCACCTGTGGCGCTTTTGGGCACGTTGTGAGAACAGAAAGAATACGTGGTTAGGTGTGTGCGTTAGAGGCTGTGACAATCAGGGTTAATGCACTAGACAGTTTGGGAATCCTGTGAGAGTTTTCCTCAGAGAAAGTCGTCTGTTACGTGCAGAGTTTCACATACAAAACAATAGCTGAAATATGCTGCCAAGAACAGATAATGACTCTTTTTAAACTAATCCACCCTGACATGTTGAAGATCCGTAGGTCACCATGTTCCCCGTGCGTAATAGTGATTAATCATATGAATCCACACGATACCAATCCGCAGTTAAATACCCCCGTAGAGCTTTAAATAAAATGAAAGTGAAATTCAAATGTGTTTTACTTTGCTCACAATTTTGGGACCTAATTGTTGCCTCTTTAATCTTCACATTGCGACATTAATGTGATCCTGGTAATGATCCACAAAAAGATTATGATTTTAAAAATAACACTGTTTTGTTCCTGGGAGCACCACTATAAAATTGAACCCAATCTCTAACACTTAAACTGGAATCATGTTGGCGGAGTAAAAAGGAGTAAAAATCAGTGTCAATTCAGCATAAAGTCTCCTGTGGATACCCATTTTTCCCAGAGCCTATATTGGTTCTGGAATAGGCTATTGTAAGTAGAAATATGTAGCCTATAATACTTTATTTTCTGCACCATTATTTAGCTTTGACCAGTTGAAAACTTTTAGCTGAGGTGAAGGCAGGCAGTCATGCCAGGATATTTAAGTAGTGTGTTTGTCTTTACTGGAATGTATTTTTTAAGATAAAATTAAATCTTTAGGATTTTTTTAATTTGGGTAACCTGATGGGAATATAGGATACATGCGCAAACTGCAAAACTGAAAAGTAAAAAGCATAGACATACAGGCATAAAATGTATAGGCTTATTACTTTGCTGTGTTTTATTTAAACATTTATTTCATACTAACCCTTTAATGCATTGAATTTTGTGCCTCCAGGTTGTGGTCACCCTGTGCTTGTCACAGATGGTGGGGACCATCGCCTCCTTCCACGACACCACTGCTGTCGCCATCACTATTGGAGCAATGCTGGCCATTTCTTTCGTAATCCTTGCATTCTCTGCACAGGTCAGACAACCAGGCTGAAAAAATGCTTCCTGTATACAGATATCATGATCTGTGTTTATTGTAAGCAGAGCCATGTGCAGACATTTCATTTGCCTCACGTATCAGCTAGGAAGTTATAGCTTTCAACTGTTTCTTGTAAAGAACATCCAAAATTTGACTTTAGGAGGATACATGTTGCAAGCTTTTAAAGATGTCCCCTTGGGCTCTGCAGGGGAGAAAGAGTATTTTCTGACAGTATATGGACTAAAAAAATATGAATGGAGAAAATACTCAGAAGATTTATTGATTATTAAAATTACCGGTTCAAATGTGTTCTCTACGACAGCTGTTTTTACTCAACTGTACTGAACTGCACAAACAACTACAGTATATCCCTTTTATATTCCAGGTCTTATTAAAAACATGTTGAATTTAAGTCATTATGTGCAAATCCTGTTTTAGATACTGTGTTACGAATCCAATCTTCAACACTATGCTCCACAATACTTGATTATTACCTGAGTCAAAGGATTTATTTGTCACATGCTCATTTCGTGCAGTGAGATGCAGGATTACATACTCATTAGGCTGTGCTATAAGGCTAGTGTGCAATAAAGAATATTAATTAAAAATAAAAAAAATTATAAGGAAATAAACACTAAAAAACAAAGATAAAAAATTATAAATGCGCAGTAAAAATATTCAAATGTGTACGTTAAAAAATAATTTATAAATTTGAATTAAAATGTATTTTAATTACATTTTATAAATAATTTTTTATGTATATTGATCAACACATCATGTATTGTCTGTGATTATTGTTTTCTTTATTGTAATGTACTTGAACTGATTTAAAAAAAATGAAATTGTATTTAAAAGCGGCTATATTAAGAAATATACAGACAAAGAATGTAGTAATGAAATTAATTAACGTTCTAATGTCTTTCTCTGTTATTTGCAGACTTATGATTTCACTATTTGGTACGGTGTTCTGCTGATTCTGACTGTGGATGTGATCATGTTTGGGTTCTTACACCTTCTACTACTTGTACATCACTGATGTGGTCTATGGATGTCTGGCTGCTCTGCTGTATTCACAGGTATGGGAGAAAAGAACAATGTTTACATGTATATGATAATACTGCTATCTAAAGTAGAGGTAGATATGACGTTTTACAAACTATTGTTATCGGTGGAACTGGGCTCTGATAGTGACTGATGGCTGCACAGCCTCCACCAGTCACACGGAGACGTACATCACTGTTTTGCTTGGAGGTTCCATACACAAAGTCAAGGTAGAGGAGGAAAAAAAAAATATCTCTCGAATAAATCACGCAACACTCTCAGCTTTTTGTCCACGATACAAGACAGGCAGACAGGGAGGAAAAGAAATGATCCAACTGCTACTGTAACTTGCTTACCAATTCAGCCATGTAACTTATCCATAAAATGATATCACACACTTTAGGATCCTCTTTACCACGGGAATATACACAAGCAGTAATATTTGTAAGAGTGGCATTTAATAAGGTAACGGGATGCACAACAGAAGTAATCGTGGTCATACTGTAAACCACAGAACAGCACATCGCCCATTGTAAATAAATAGAACATAATGCAACAATGTAAGCCACCAAATCACACTTCAGGATATTCTCTTATGAATTATTAAATTCAGAGTGACAAAAAAACGATTTATTAAAAACGCTATATGCACAAGTAGTCGACTAGACTGCTGCAGAAGTAAAGAAGATATCGGCTTTTCCTGCTCCAAACTATCGATATTATATCTGCCTTTAAAAATCCACTATCGGTCAACCTCTAATCTAAAGGAATGTACGAACAAGACTTATACAGCACTTCCTCTGCTATTAAATAAAAGGAACTAAATCATATCAAATACACTTCTGTTGTCCTGGTCAGTGGTCACGTCAGTAGGTTGAACAGTGCAATCAATGATGAAAGCATTCATTCACCCATTCATCTGCAGCTATGAATAATTCTTCTGAGAGAAAAAGGAAGCTCTGTGTGGTGTCAAAATGCTTTTTTTTTTACATTTAACCTTGTGACTTAGTTTTATTTTAAAGCAAAAGCGTGTACAGCTGTGAAATAAGCTTCTTTATCAAACACATTAAAGGCCCTGCACTCCCACACACTGCGCTTTTATTAAAGGCAAAATGAGAAAACAATGTATAGACTCTAGGGCTGACTCCCATGCTTTGAAGCTTCGACCGTCGCCATGGTAATCAACCTCCAAATCAGTATTTGAATGCTTTGTGCTTTTATATATACACAGTACATGTATGCATGTATGTATATGTATATATTTTCAGCTCTCCAATGACGCGGTAAAGCGTCAACCAATCGTTTATGTTTCACCCTGGTTCGGTTCTATCTAAAAAAAAAAAAAGAAGCCGTTAGCCAGTTCCCAGTGCTATTTAACAACGTAATATGTCAACGCGCGCTTGAGCAACACTTGAATGCCGACTCGCTGACAATGTAGCTGGCCATACTGGCCGTTTTGTTGCTTTTGTCGCTCATAGTTTGAACACAGCAAAACCCCCGTTGAGCCGCGAAGGAGGGGCCAACGTTAAATGTTGTGTCAGATCCTACTCATTGTGCCTTTAACAGCTTCAACAGAAAAGTGATGACAGTTTAAGGCCCAGCCTTAAGAAGAGATCTGATCAGGCAAAATAAATGAAAACACCTGTGAACAATGAATGTGTTGGTGCTTTGAAGGTAACCAAGTCTAAGGGAGTGTAAGGGCTCTATAAAGGTCTATAATTGGATTTTTTCACAGCAGACATTTTGGCTTGTCATAGTAAGTAGGAAATGCACAGGTGTTACAAACAATGATGGCTCTGTCCTATTCACCAGTAAGTCATGACAGTGTGACAGTGAGCCAGCATGCACAACACCAGGACCCTGAAACTGAAGCAGCTAATTCAGTCATCATTCATTTCATTATTTGCACCTGTACTTTTCCTAAAGTGACATGTCTTCCATTATTAAATATGTTACTACTAGTTATGTGGTGGTAATCTCTCACCCTGTCCTATCTCTTCCTCCTCCTCCTCCTCCTCTCCCTCCCTTCAGTTCCTGATGGTTGACTGTCAGCTGATCATGGGGAAGACGAGCTACCGTCTGGATCCAGAGGAATACATCACCGCTGCTCTCCTGATCTACCTAGACATAGTCCTCATCTTCCTCTACCTGCTGGGGAGGAGGTGAAACTGAAATACATTTACACACAAACACAAACAGACGGACACTCCAAACTGTACCCACAATTAAAATGTCTTTTATTATTATTATTATTATTATTATTATTATTACTACTGTAACTTCTGTTTTAACTGATAATGATGAATGATTATCAGTGTTTTTGTCTGAGATTCACATAAACAAAAAATAATGTGAAAACTGTTGTATTTGTTGTTGTAGTTTGTAGTCAATGTTCACCAATACAGAAATTTAACCTGACAAATATCAAAACAATGAAAGCATTCAGTTTTCTGCATTAATAAGACACATTCAATAATATGTAGGTAATTATTCAGTATAAATGCTCAAGTCAAACCTGCCTAAAGGACGTCCCAATCATTTTGTTGTGTCATTAAAGTCAGACATTGATAATCCAATAGATCCATAAGGCCATTTGTGTTTCTTACAGCACCAAAGCATAGACCAAAATACAATAAAATACAGCTTACACTGATATGAGGACGTACGCAATATAAAGCAACATGGAAAAAAAGTAGTGCAAAATGTTGAGCATATTTTCTCGCATCACCAGGATTCATCCTCACCAAAGTTCACTGTACTAACCAAGCAATATTCTGAAATGATTTGATGTAGGTGTGGACATCACTGTAGGGCTGCAACTAGGGCTGGGCAATATGACAATATATATCATCAAAACGATATAAAAATGTCTAACGTTTATATTTTTCTATATTGTATAGGCTAGGCCTATATTTATTCTTTTTTTCCACTTAAAGCTGTTATGTTCATTTTGCACTCAAGTTCTTAAAACGAGAAAATATTCCTCCTACTTTTCATTTGTCAAGTATTTAATTCACACAGGAGTATACCATAATAGGCTTTACCGTGTATTTATTTCATATAGACTATTTATTTATTGAATTACCAGAAAGCTTGCTATAGTGTGATATATATCGTTTTTGAGATATGAAATTACCTATATGGAGATGGAAGATTTCGACCATATCACCCAGCCCTAGTTACAACTAATTCATGTGATCATTTCCTCAATTAATCAGTTAATTGCTTTGTCTATAAAATATCAGAAAACAGTGAAAAATGGGAGCTTGAATCTTCCACAGACTAAAATGAGGCTTTCTTTGACCAACAGTTCAAAACCCAAATATATCAAATATAACAAAGACAAGCAGCTAATAACTGTTGGCATGTTTTCTTTAAAAATGACTAAAACAAACTGATTATCAGAATAGTTGCCAATTAATCGAGTAAACCAAGAACCAGAATCTAACTGTACATGAAGAATGACTAGGTGATACATCATCCCGGCTGTGTGGAGAGCAAAACGCCCGAAATCTCCAGATTTCACACATCCATACTGTTTTGCTCGGCCTCACCACAGTGACGAGTAGTTGAACTTGATCCGCAGCAGGTACCTCATGCGAGTCTGGGCGGGGTTGTAAACAATGAACTCGTTGTACAGGAGGGAGTAAGAGCTCTTTTTACCCACCCCCGTCTTCACCCCCGGCCCCATAGGCACCGTCACACCGTCCCTGAGAACGAGAGAGAGAGGAATACAAATGAAAGGTTTTAACACATTACGTACAAATTGGCTTTCCTTTACAATACTTCTTCTCTCAGAGTTACAAACTTCAGCACAATATGAAAATCAACTTGCAGAGATGAACTGAAACCAGTTGCTGCCAGGAAGTATATGATGCTTTGGAAATTGGCTGGTAGTAATGGGAAATATATTCATAGTTAGCAGCCTTAACTAACTTTATTTTATTTTATTTTTATTATTGATAAATCTGACACATATTTTTTCTATTAGTTGATTAATCTTTGTGTGTGGGAAAAAAAGCCTATCCCAGATGTTTCCATTTAATTGAAGGTAAGGTCTATCATTAACCTTCAATTAAATGGTCAACACCATTCTATTCTATTCTAATCTTTTCTTCCACTTCATGCTGACCTGTTTTGTATTAAAGAGTTTACTGCTTGTTTTTTATTCTTTATTTTATTCTGCAGTATGTAAAGCGTCTTTGAGCACTTTGAAAAGCGCTACATAAATCTGATGTATTATTATCATTATGTGCATAGATATATTTCACTTTTATATTTTTTTTAATTTGTTTCTAATCTAATTGTGGACTAATTGACTAATCACTGCAGCGCCAGCTAAAACATAAAAAAACCAACCAGCTATTGAGGTTGATCGGATTTGAATGGTGGCACTAGATGTTGAAATTAGAGCTGCAACGATTAATTGATTAGTTTTTAACTATCAAATTAATCGTCAACTATTTTGATAATCGATTAATCAGTTTGAGTAATTTTACAAATTCTCTCATTTTAGCTTCTTAAATGTGAATATTTTCTGGTTTCTTTACTCCTCTGTGACAGTAAACTGAATATCTTTCAGTTCTGGTCAAAACAAGACATATGATCGCCATTTTCTAACATTTTGTGGGCCAAACTAATCGATTAATCAAGAAAATAATCGGCAATGAAAATAATCGTCGCAATCGAGTTGCAGCCCTTGTTGAAATTAGTGGTATGTTTCATGCTCAGATTGACTGCTCTGTAATGAAAAACAGACTGTGAAATCTACAGAGAGAAGAGGCAGCAGAGCAGGAGAGTAAAATGAGGTCAGTCCATCAGTGTATGAGTCACTACAGAGTTCAGCATTTAGTACTTTGACTTTCATTTTAACAGTTTTACTCCATATTGCCTTTTTCAGGAGCAAAACCATCTGACATTTCTATGGAGTGCTTGAAAATTATCCTAAACCAATAGGTCTGCATAGATAAAATACACAGCTTAGGTAGTCTAATCAAGGAGTCCCTGAGCTAACCTAATGTTTTTTTTTATAATTTAGAAATATGAACATATAGGAAATTAGAAATTAAACTATCTTACAGTTAGCAGAGCAGGTTGCAGTTGAAGAAAGGAGTCTTTATAGGCTACATCTTGTAATGTTATCATTGTTATATCATTTTATATAGTTTTTCTCTGTGGTCATCAACCTGTATTTTTTCTTTGCTAATGCAATCAACAAGCTCCCCCTCTCAGATACTGTAATGGTTTCTGTTGTGTAACAGAAAGCACAATTAAATCAATGTTTGGCCTGTATGAAATGTATCGGTGTGATGAGGGATACTAACAGGTTGACAGAGTTTTTGGGGTCAGGTCCGGTCTGTCCCAGACCCTTGGTGCTGTGTTTTCCAGCAGGCAGATTTTTGGCCTCGTAGTCGGCATCCAGCAGCTCGTTACTGTCTCCCAGAGCGACCTGAAACCACACACAGACACAGAGCACGGACAGTGAAACAGGTGCATTATATCTGGGTCAAACATATAATGTGGTGTTCACATCATGTTGGTTTTATTGTTAATATAAGTTGTGGACTTGTATTGGCAGCTCTACGGGGTCTGAACAGGGGTGAAAGTAAATTGAAGTTCTTGCCAGTACTACTAGGCTACCCCAACCGCCATCACTTATTGTTCTCCTCCCACCCCCAGCTTCATGCATCCCTGAACACACAATGCAATGCCTGTATGGTGTAAAAAGAAACTAGGAACAATTGACATCATGTATCACAAATTATTTATTTAAATGGTGAAAGTGCTGCAGAATCCTTTGTAAATCCTGACAAAACTTTTCAAGTTTTGAGTTGTTCTGACTGGGGGCATTCACGTGAATTTTACCAGTTGGGAACTCATATTTCAAATTATTCCGACACCACATGAATGCAGCACAAATGCACAAATCTCGCAATGTTAATTGAAGTGAAACAGCATTGCCACATGTGTCAACAAATCGAGCTGTGATTTGGGGTATTTGATACAACACACAGTTGTACCGGCAGGGATACATAGCCTCCAGTAGAGCACAGATGCCGTTTCTATGGTTGCCATGCATAGCGCCTGGCGTTAACTCGCGGAGCACTTGTCTACATGAGGAGTGCAGTCAGACCCCAGGTAACTGTATGCAGACAGGTAACTGTATGCTGACCTAAATGTCAGCAGATGTGTTTTCTTATTGGAAATGTGATTGTGAGTGACGGGTTGTATGTGGGTTTTGGCATGCAGCTGCTGTCCCCTCTTCCCAGTACTGTGTACCGGCACTGACTCTTTTATTGGTACGGAGTACCGGACCATACCGGCTTACTTTCACCCCTTGGTCTGAAATGAACAGCATTTAAGCACCAACTACTGGCACAATTTGCTCTTGGAGCGTTTTATCAGTCATTTTGGGAGCTAAAATCCAGTGTGCAGACACTAGACTTTTTTCCCTCTATTGAATCTGTTGTCCTGCACCTGTTGTTAATATACTGTAGGATGGGATGTGCACACAACTACCTTATTTATTTTGGCCACAGAAAATAGTAACTCAACTCACCTCACACAGCAGCAGCAGTCCCACGTTGTTGTTCTGGCTGGCAAAGCAGTAGTTGGCACTCTTTGATGACATGTCAGCAAAGTAGATACCTTTTCCAAACTAGATGAAAGAGAATCAGGGAAATTATTATCACTGGAATAAATAATAACTTAATATAGTGTTGTGTTGAAAAATATTGAATAGTTTATAGATAATTTAAAACTACTATGAAGAACTTTCACTTTGTGTTGATTTTGGTGGTCCCTATGGATAGAAGTGGTAGTGTTTCCGAGCACCAGAGTCCCTTTAGAAAATCTCTCATTTTATTCCAGCAGGGTCCGACAGTCTGCCCCGCTCAGTCCTGGTTCTGGTTCCCCCGTGCTTCCCTTCCCTCCAGCGGTCCCAGCAACACGGCCTGGGCCTCCAGCGGAGTGGGGTCTGTGTTGGCTCCCACCAGGGACCGGCGGAGCAGCGAGGAGAAGCTCTGCTCCTGCCATGAAATGTCTGCTTTCTAATTTTTTTGTACAATAACCCTGTCAAAATTCCCCCACCAATAGAATGCCAGCTGTAGTGTTGACCAAAGAAATGATCCCTGCTCCAGTTTGAGCAGCAGCAGAGAAAATCTAAGCGCAAGTAGGGACTATTTGAGTGCGAGGTAAAGGATAAAGATGCAGCCAGGCGTGTAGCTCTCCTCCTCACGCCAGAGGAGCAAAGCCAGATCTAGGTCTGTCCCCAGTGGGCTGGTCGCTGCCCGTTAGAATCTGAGCTGAAGGAGTTTCTGGTGAACCTGCATGATATCGTCTGATTTCACTGGAATCGGACCCGGTGGCACAGATGACAAGCATTAAGAATAACTACATAGAAATAGCCAATCTTCTCGCTGATGGTCTTGTTTGCTTATGTAGGTCATATAGAGGCATCAGTATTAAATTGAGACTGTTTCATAACAAGTTAAAAGTTCATAGTAACTTTAATTCCAAAATGCTAAGCATGATCATCACCTGTTAAAAAATATAGGTTTCTATTCTAAACATTGCGTCAGGTTGTTCTTAGACCCTGCATCAATGTTGGAAATTATCACTTACATAACTGTCACCTAATTGTTTTAATAGATGCCAAAATGCATTTTATGTTATGTATTAATCTTATTATTTTTGTCTTGTGAGGTTGCTTGTTTGTTTTTTTTTTTAAAGTAGAGGACTTGGGTTTGAGACGAACACAAAGAAAGAAGCAAGAGAAAAACAGGATATGCATGTATTTTTCTGTGCTTCCATCCTACCATGTAACCAGTGATGGGAGCTTCAGGTGGGGCCACTCGGAGCCCCTGACTGAGGATGCCGACCCAGTTAGTCATGCGGGAGCCGTGCCACAACAGAGTCCTGGTAGACAGACAGACACGTGATGGGGTATATGAATGGAACTTTGTGGTAATGCAGATTTGAAAGCAGCACAGCACATTCGGTATAACGTCTGAAGCAGCAGCAACTAGTAATGAATGGTATTTATCAAAGCCTTCAGGTGTATTAACAAGCTATCTCAACTCTAAGCCCGCGGTGTATTACCTGTTGTTAATCTGTGAGAGGAAGTTGTTCCTCTCCCCGTCTCTGTCCACTGAGAAGATGTCAAGGACCGTCATGGTGTAGTCACGATGGGTGGAGGCGTGACTGGTCTGTAGATACTTTTCTATCACCTTTACACAGAGAAGACACCTTCAGGTTTTTGATACAATTTCAGTGACTTCGTTAAATGCACCACATAAATCTTGCAACCATGAACATAACAGCAGTGTATTAGTCCCGGCTGATAAACCATGACCTTTATCATTATAACAGTTATGAGTAGTAAAACACTGACTGTGTATTCGTTGCTGCTGGAGTCCAGAGACTGCAGTTGGCACTTGAGGGAGCTGTACTGTCGGTCCAGAGGATGTTCGTCACTGTCTTCACTGGACTGAACCATTTTCACTGCTATCTGAATGTCACTCAGAGCCTGAAAAAAGAAATAAAGACAAAGAAATATATAAATATTACAGTGTGGATCATGGATTTAAGGGATTGAACAGTCGACCATCTTTTAAAAATCTCTCCATTACCTCCAACAGAGAGATTTTTTCCTTCAGCTCATCTTCTGTTCGAATGATTGGAGGACTTTTCAACCTGGAGAATTACATCTTTTAGTTACAGATAGACAGAGATCAATGTGAAATGTTTCCCTGTCATCATTCAGACATCAAATTTCTCAAACAGCATTTGTACATCTCTCTAACTGCACAGCCACATGTTCCCTACCCAAAGTCATGAGGGATGCGGGTGTAGAACTGGTTGCATGCTTCCAGCAGATCACGATTGCTGCCCTTCTTCTTCAAACACTCCTCGATTTTCTTCAGCGCCGTGTAGCCTGCACGGATCTGCTCCGAGGTCAGCTTGCCTGCAGGTGCAAAGAAAAATACTGAATTTGAAATATGAAACACAACAATGAAACTTACATACTTAAAACATACATACATTGTAGACATATTAGAGACTCAAGACTACCTACTATTTCATGCTGCAGATAGTTTTGTGCACGCTGTGATCGTTTCACATTTAAGTTATTGTGCAACCTCTTGTCCACAAGCAGCATCTACAACTACCAGGTCTCTTATGATGATATGCAATCGAGTAGGGCTGCACAATTAATTATGCTCATCATTTATTCATATTAAAACAAGATGTTTTGGCTTCAATTTTGGGGAGCTGTCATGCTCCCCAAAATCAGGATCTCAATATCGATCAAAATAATCACAATTAGCATTTTGGCCATAATCGTGCAGCCCCACAATTGAGTAATTCAAATTTTGGACAGCAAAGCCGATAAGATCACATCATTGTTCCTAAGAAATTAAATATGTTAAGTTTTAATAATTTTCTTAAACTTGCTTATCTTAAACTCATCTAGAGATGGTTACATAACCAGGTTTCCCAGGTGCTCAGTAACCTTGTGGTTCCACTCCACCCATTGTAAGGTGCCTTAACTTACAGTAAATCTTCATTTGGACAAACAGCTTTTTCTAATCAGGTGATCAACTGGTGGATTTCCTTACCTAAAGAACTCAAACTGGATCCTGACTGGGATCATTTAGACTTAAACAGTGTTAGAAGAGGGATCATGAATGATCTGGTGCTTCTTGTTTGATGGTGCTTTATTGCATTAGTTGTGTCTGGTATTGTTTTGCCTGTATTTTCTTGTTGAGTTCTGAGTTTTGCATTTTTAATGTAGCTTTGTAATGTCTCTTCTGTATTTGTTGTTGCGTTTTATGTATTTTAAAGGCCCATCTAGCTTAGGCTATACATGCTGTGATGTGTGGCGTTGTTTTATGCTACATACTTGTCCCTATACAAATATACATTAAATAAATATAGGTCTTTGTTTGTCACCAACTGAATCGACTCACATATACTCAGATGGCACAATTGGAGCTAAAATTATGAATTTGAGAACCTGCTTTATAACATCTTTGGATCACATAGTAGCAACTTGAATATTTTAAAATGCTACAAGTGCTCTCTATAAAATAATGTTGCATTCTGGGAATTATGGGCCTGGTTCAACAAATGTTCGTAAGAATACATTTCTTCTTAAAATCCACTTACGCCGTTTTAACGAAGATTCATTCACCAATGTTTTCATATTTGGGATTTGTTTTTATGTAAGAACAGAATCTGCTCATACTCAAGAGCACACTTATGCACATTTGAGTGCTGTTTGTGCAAAATAATTGGTTATTGCATTTTCACTAACAATTCTGCAGTTTAAGAAGATATCAAGAATCGGATAGACTTTTCTTAGGACCTTTCTCAAGAAATTTAATAAGAAAGGAAGATATTGGTAAATAAGGCCCATTATAAGTAGAAATTAAAAGAGTATAACAGAATCAATTTCAGTATATTTCTGTTGTGATTTTTGATTCTGTCAGACTGACCGAGAGGAGCTTTCCGGGTGTCAAACTTCATCTCCAGCACACACTCCTCCATGGCTTTGACGTCACAGATTAGCTCCAGGAGCGACTGGACCTTCACATCCAGGCTAGAGGTCCTCTTTTTGGGTGCAGCATCCACTGTGCTCTGGCTCTCCTCCTGGAACAGTGAAATATATCAGAATACATAATGATAGAAGATATTGAGGAGATACATAGTTCATTGGTTCTTTGCCTTTTCATCGGTGCTGTAGTCCATGAACACCATGTCGTATTTTCCAGCTACTTTCTCAAAACTCGCTCGGTGTTCCCACTCATTCTTGGTCTTGTCTAAAAACCTGTGGCAAAACAAACAAGTTTCAGAATTTTACTAAACTCACTTCAATGTGAGACATCCGGAAATATTATTTTCAATTGCACAATCTCACTTTGTCTTGAAGATATTTTTGGCTTTCAGCAGGTCTCCACCACAGGCTGTCAGACTGTGCTGACCCACTTTTCCCACTAAAAACAAAACAAAAAAGAAACCACCAAAATAGATTTAATCAGTTTGTTTACGTTTTAGAAAATATCTTTCAAACTGCAGGCTTTTGTTAACTTCCTGCGTAAATATAAACATTTCAATATAGATAAAATATGTTAAGGATCATGGGTACATAAACTGACCTCTGCCCCATCTCAACCACACACTGTACGCCTTGGAGTTGTCGTCTTCCAACAGCTGGATCAAGTAGTATTTGTTGTTGTTAAACTGAAGATTTGTCTGTAACAAAAGAGAGAAAGTGTTTGCTGCAAGCCTAAAACTCAGATAACATTCCCACAAATCAAAATGTTACATGAAAATACAAAACATCTAATTTTACAGCCTTTACTTGATTTCTGTTTTTCAGATATAATTTAAGAAACAGTACAGTTATGGATATATAGTATATCTTGAGATAACTTCTGTTGTGATTTGACGCTATACAAAAATAAACTGAATTGAATTGAATTGAATTGAATTGAATTATAGGAACTGCACTAGCAATGAAAAATCACTCATACACGTTGCAAATAAATGTACCTCTAAAGTTATCAGTACCTGAAACTGTGAACAATTGTGATCAAAATATCTGTTAAACTATTCACAAGTACTATTTAGTCAGTCAGTACTACTCAATACAGAAATAAAGACCACAGTTTTTAAAATTTTAGAACAAAAAAACACTACAAGCTTTGTAAGTAATTCAATATTTTACCTGATTTAGCATCACATCGTAAACATCATTTCCTTCACTGTAAACATGAGCCTGAAAGAGAAATTGAACCGTTACTAAATTAATATAGCTGCACCTGATCTGCATCTTGTACGTGGGAAATGAAACACGTACTCTTCATGTAAACTTCTCATTTCCTTTCTTTACATTGAATGTGTTTTATACAGTAAATTAAGATAACAGTGATTTAAGTGTTCATTCGAAACACAAGTGACAAAGGGCATTTTCAGAGATTAAACAAGGACATTACAGGACAAAGGTGTAATAAATGCTCTATAAGCACTACAAATAAAAAAGCAACCAAAAAAGTATTGTTTGTAGAACTGCAACTAACAATTATTCTCATTAGCTATTAATCTTTTTCGATTATTTGCCCATCACAACCTCCAAGAATCCAAAGTAACATCTTGAAACTGTTTGGTTTGTTCAGCCAAAAATCCCAAACAGGAACATGTGACGAAGACCAGCAGTAAATCCTCATATATGAGAAGCTGGAACCAGCAAATTTGACATTTTTTGCGTTCAAAATCACTGAAACGATTAATCAATTATGAAAATAGTTGCAGATCGATTGACTACATGTTGGTGTTAGTTTGGCTGTTTTATTGAAGAAAACATACATGATAATGATGACTAATTAAATCCCAAGAGCAAAAATGACTCATTCATTAGCATGTTGAGTATCTTCTAATGTAACAGTGATAGCACTGATGAACAACAAACTAAATGTTCATTTCCCAGAATCAAACTCAGCCTGAGCATCCTACATTGTACATTGTTGCTGTAAGTAAATATCAATAACCACTGTGATATTTTCTTATAGCTATATCTGTAAACTACAATCAAATTACATTTTTGATTGATTTAAGTCCAGACATTTAATAGAATAGTAACACACACAGCTCTGCAAAGGTCTTCTACAGGTGTCAAACCACAAGTGTGTCCGATGTGCGTCATGAGTTTCATATCCCGTGTGGAGAATAGATACGGTACCTTTCCCAGCTTGGCTTTACATTCAGAGTCCAGTGGAGCTTTTCCCTTCATGACCACCGTCCTCACAACCTCTGTTCAACATCCAAAGATCAGAGATATGACGTCAACTCACATCTAATATGAAGTTCATGTAACACCATGTATAAACCAAAAAAACAGTAACCACATGATGATGTTGTTGTTACTGCACTTTGTCGGTCACCAGTTACTCAACCACTTTAAAATACTACTTCATATTTGAATGTTAATAAATAGACAACATACTGTAGATGACAATCAGATCCACATTACCTTCAGTTTTTATTTCTTCTTTGGGCATTTTTTCAGTTTTTGTCTTACTACTGCTCTGCCCTCTCTTCTTCTTGGCTGCAGGTTCCTTTTCCGTCTCCTCCTCTTCCTCTTTAACTTGAACTGGACTCTCATTTTTTGCAGTCAAGTCACCAGCCTCATTCAAACTTTCTGAACAAAAGAAGGCAACGGAAGAATTATCTTAAATACCTTCAGTAATTTAGATTTTTTTTTTTTAATATACAAATACATAAAAAACCTGAACAAAAATGTGAAGTTCATATAATACTTCTACTCACTACAACATAAAGCCTTTTCCTTCGTGTTAAGTAGTGAAAATCTAGTGAAACAGTAGTTGAAGAAATGTGAAATACGACAATGATAATTTTTGGGATTTGGTTAAGTTAGATTTGTTGGCTGTAGGTCCCCCTTAGAAAATTAAATTACATTAAACAATTTAATTAATTAAATGCAAAATAATACACGTTGATTGCAAAAATCAGGGGATGACAGAAATTAAGTGACAACAATTTAAAATAAAATAACTTATTCACAATAAAACAGACAATTACAGACAGATATGGCATAACACAGAACACACACATACCGAGTTTTACCGTCTGAGAGCAAATTTTCCTCTTGTACTTGGTGACAGGATTAATCTGGACCATCTTCTTCAGGTCGACTTCGTAGGGCGTCCCAGAGCCCAGAGGCAGAGTGACAGAGGTTTCTCCTGAAGAGACGGCTGAGTCCAACAAGGCGCAGGCTGAAGGCAAGTATGGCTTCCACTGTCCATCATCTCCTTTCCACTGCCACACTGGTCTCACAGAGAGAGAGAGAGAGAGAGAGAGAGAGAGAGAGAGAGAGAGAGAGAGAGAGAGAGAGAGAGAGAGAGAGAGAGTAGGGTTTTTCATACTATATTACCTCTGTAAAGCAGAACTTTAGGTTCTGGTAACTTCCCTAGTCGTTATTGTGACAGTTTAAAGGGAAAATGATTGTTCAATTAATTAAAAAAAAGCTATTATATAATGAATCAATAATGATTGAATACATTTTACTGTACTAAGTCATATCTAGCAACTAAAATTTAAAGATTCAAAAAGCAACTGCATCAATTTGAAATGTTGGGACTGACAAAGTTAAGAAACATGACATGACATTTCTTTTCATTAAAATGCGGACTACAGTCTGCTCAACGTTTCTGTTTCTGTTCACCTTCTATCCCTAGATCATTTTAGAAAGAAAAGAAAGTACAGTTAACATTGTTTTAATACATTTTATGTTATTGTTGACTCAGGGAGTACTGAAATGGAATCTGGCATTTAATATGGATCTGTTTTGAAGAGGTCCTTGCAGACTAAAATGTGTGAAAACCTGGCCAATCCTGAGCAAATGGTGCAGAGGATAAATAAAACTAAAATATACCTCGTCCAGATAGTCTTCAATCACCAAAGTAACTTCAATAGAAGCACCAATATATTGCTAAACCAATATCATCTGATATCAGCTGTAACACCCAATTGAGTGTTTAACCACCAGTATGTCCTTTAAAACAACTACACAATTATTATTAGAAACATAACCACCTATATGTTGTATATCCCCCAAGCCATCAAACTGTACAACACCTCTCTAGGGAGGGCGGTCTGCAGGACAGATAATAATGCACACAGTGCACTTTCATAGACTAAGCTACTGGAGTTACCCTGCACTATACTCACTTTTTTAATAGTCCTGTATCACAGCTGTTACACTGCACTATATTCAGTTATAACAGTTTTCTTCATCTCCTTGTATTTTTATATCTGGTATATTTTTTTGTACTTTGTACTTTGCATTACTAACTTTTTTACTGTCTTTTTACTAACATGTTTTGCACTATGGAACTGTGATGCTGGAAACTTGAATTTCCCTCAGGATCAATAAAGTTACTATCTATCTATCTGTCTATCTATCTATCTAACTTACTGTATGTGCAAAACTGGTTATGCTGTTGAGTTATCCTGCATTAGTTGTAGCCAGTTGTACCTAATAAACTGGCATATTGGATATTAACAGCACCACCTGCATCCCCAGGTATCCAACACCTTTATGTGTGTGGTATGATGGGTGACAGTAGTGGGCATTAACAGGTTTTACTAATATAGTCAACTAGTAACAGGTATAGAAGCCACCCTGGGCATACAGTTGGTTGTTTTCTAAAGACTTCCCAACAACAGTAAAGCCTGTGTGGACCATAAATATAATAAATATAACATGTATTTCCTGCTCTGCTCTCCTCTGTCCAGACATGTCCTCAGCTGACGTCGTCTCAACAGCTAGGTTAACTAACATTAGCTTCAACGGCTCTTCAGGCACCAACCTGTCTTTGACGGGACTTCTTCAGTTTCTTGTTCACTCTTCTGACTAGTATTTCTGGAGCTTCTTGTCCGCCTCATGGTGGTTTATTAGATAATATCTAGTAGTGTGTAGGAACAGTAATAAAGGGACAACAAAGAAGGCGGAAGGAAAACTTTCCCCGCCACTGTTTCCTAGCCGGTGAAGATCGTTTAGTATGAAGATCGATCACTCCGTGGTTAAAACGAAACCCTTCACGCATGCGCGCTACACCCCTGTCAAAAACGAAACAGTTGCCGTGGCAACGATTTTAGCACACACCTGAAGTTGTTAAATTTAAAGCCCATCACAAATGTTCCAACATTAGCCTTGTTTTTAATATTTTCAGGGTTTTTTTTCTCACACTATGCTAAAATTTATATTTTCGAGGAGTAAGCCAGAAGAAACAAGGGCAGAGTGAGTACTCCTCCTGTATGTGCCTCCTCTACCGCGTGGAACAGAACTTCAGGACCAAAGGTTCCGCCTTCACCGTTGGTCGGAATTATTTTGTTGAAGGACCGGTGCTAGATCCTGATCCTAACGTGCTCATCATCAGAGTGTGGATAAAAGTTAATAAATTAAAGCCATTAAAGACAAGAAGACATGGTTTCACGGAGCTATGGCGCTTGTGTCCTCTGTCACAGGGTGGTGGTCGTGAGGATGATGTGCAGGGTGAGTGACGTTTGAGAGTGTCATTGAACGCAGCATCTCTACCATGGAGGTCAGACAGACTGACATAATACATAGAGTTTAGTTTAGCTATGTTCACAGAGTAGTAGACGCAATATTCATATACATTAATTTATCACATTTCTTCAGTTTCCTCCTGTTAGAGTACATTTGCTTTTTCTTTACTCAATGTAACCGTTGTCACCTAATTTTTTTACTTTGAAATATATTTGTATTACTCAGATATTATTTGCTACAATTACACTATAATACTAATAGGGAATATGTACATTTATTATGTGTTTTCTGCAAAAAGCTCTACGGGCAGAAAATCTCTGAATCTCAGTCTGA
>CAKAOH010028978.1:0-33160 GCA_916701665.1 Sebastiscus tertius | reverse complement strand
TGGAGAAAGAACTTTGGGAGAAAGCGATGGAGAAGAGAGGAGGTGGGTGACACATGAATTAAAAAATAGCAATGGATGTATAATAGCTGCAAAGAAATTATATGATGCAGCAGCTGGAGAAAAGTAAATGTGCTTTATATTGCAGATATAGATGAACAATTGCTGGAAGACCGCATCAGGAAGAAAGTGATTTCAGAGCTCAAAAGAACCACATATCACTGGACTCCCATGAAGTAATACTTGCTTTTAAAAAAACATACTTTTATTTACACGTTCTTTTATAGAAATAAATAATAAATACTGGATTTTTTAAATGATAAGTGTGTTCAGAAACTCAATTAATTTAAATGCTTTCTAATGGAGAAAGAGAGTTCTTTACCAAACTTAAGACAAGACACAAGTCTGATTTGTGCCAATGCTGACTAATATTTAACATTTTAAACCTGTTTGATTTTGAGGTGTGGATGAGTTTCTATACTGCTTACTCTGTCTGTTTCAGGTATGATGAAGAGTTAGGTGTGGTGTACATGGCGGCTCGGCTGGCTGGGGGCTATGCAGCAGTGAGGAGAGCTATAAATGAGGTAATGAACGAGTTGTGGAGATCACAGGCTAACTCAAGTGACAATAATGTCCTTAAAGGGTCAGTTTAACCAGATTACAAAAAGTGGTAAAGAATGGAAACATTACAAAATAAATGTCCTCATTACTGAGGATTGTTACCCCTGGATGTGTTAGGGGATCAGACTTCTGCCTTTTCTGTCCTAAATTACAGTTCTAACCGTTTCAGATAAAGAAGAGAGATCCCTCTTTTGCCCCTCAGACTCTCCTGGATTTTGGATCAGGGCTGGGAACAGTTGCCTGGTTAGTGTAAAAAAAACTGATGCAACATAAAAAGAGTTTTCATGTAAATTACAAGACTATGAAGTATGAACTTAGTCTCTCTCTTTCTCCAACAGGGCGTCACACTCGTGCTGGGGCGACACTTTGAAGGAGATGGTATGTGTGGACAGCTCTGGGCCGATGAACATCCTGGCAGAACGGCTTCTCAAAGGTGCACAAACAAACACTTGGATCGGTTTTGATTTGTGGCATTTTTGTTTGGGCTTTTGTCAAATACTCGATCGGAAAATCTAAGCGTTAGTTTTTTTTTTATGTTGAGCAGGTGATGACGAAAGAGCTGAACCTCACATGAAACAAGTCTATTTCAGACAGTTCCTCCCTGTCTCTCCTAAGGTAAAAAACCCTGTTTTTTTTTTTTTATTTCTGCAACAGAAAAACATTCTGTGTTCAGTGAAGTTTTAGAGTTTCTTCCAAAAATATATATTCTAGCCTTCAATTTTGAGTTCCAAACAAATGGGATTCTTGCTGCATATGCCACAAAAAAGAGAGATTTCTTGTGTAAAAGTCAGATGTGATGACTATAATCAGTATTACCAAGATGGAGGTAAGTCATATACAGTACATGATGATAGCAGTTGGAGTGGCTAACAAACTCTATATTGAAAGCCATGTCTCGGCAAAGTGGGAATTTTTTTTGTAATAATGCAATAGTAATCTTTGTTGACAAAAATCCTCATACCCATAGACTTCTGCACCTCCTCATGGCTCTGTTTTCAGGCTTTAAAAAATCTTTGGCCAATCACAGGTCATTTCAGAGAGAAAGCGTTCCTATTGGCTGTTCATTCAACGGAGGCAGCTGTCAATCTCTCGCAAACTCCGATCAAACGGTCAAACTGCGGAGCGCTGATCAAATAGGAATCAATATTCTGTTACTGTTACTATTTCTCGCCTCAAATGTTTTCAGAAACATCTTGTAATGTATTGTTTAGCTGTAAAATGAGAACGTTTGCTCCGGCTGGTGGGTGGTGCTTGGTATTTCATGAGCTGATCTCAACATGGCTGCAGGGTCACAAACTTTCTTATTTTACAGCTAAACAGTAGTGCTCAGAGACAGCAGACTCCAGCTCAGCTCTGATTGGTTGTTTTCCTCCGGTCTGTGAAATCTTGCAGATGCCATTAGGAGCACCGGAGGACACAGAGGCACATGTTTTTTCTTTTCAGATTACCTGTCTCATGCACTACTGTCAGGATATGGTGACCGCTTTATAAAACTATTTTTTTTTCATCATATTTGTTCCATTTCTACCCACTGCAGCTTTAATCCTGGACTACAGTGCTACTCACACAGTTGTAATGAAAAGTGAATGCGGTGTAGAAGCACCACAATAAGCACATGGCACTAAAGATGTTGCTAAAATAAGGAACATCATCATTAGGATTCCCTCTTTTACATTGAGTTTTGTGGTTGGAACAATTTTGTATTTATGGAGCAGCTTCACTGACATCTCCAGGATCATGAGCCCTGACAGTCCTGCGTTTCTCCTTCCAGGTGCAGTTCGACTTGGTGGCAGCAGCCTTCACCCTGTCGGAGCTTCTAAATGCAAAGGACCGAGAAGAGGCGGTGTTAACTCTGTGGAGAAAGACAAGCTCGTACCTGGTTCGTTGAAATAAGGACAAAACTTTAGATAATGTGCACTTTTTCACTTTTGTTGTCCTTGTACCTTTAGTAAATACAGTATATACTAGATTTAAGACATTTTGTGTATAAAATGCAATTTGTCTTTCAAACTTTTCTGAAACATAGAAGTCTTATTTAATAACATTTTATTAGAGAGACATGTGATGTTTTATATTGGTTTTCTTTCTGTAGATTCTGGTGGAGAATGGGACTAAAGAGGGCCATCAGATTCTCATGGAGGCCAGAGACACTTTATTAAAGGTATTCAAATACAGCAGATAAGATGGCACTTGAAAATCCCCATGGGGGATCTTGTTAGGTGCTGTTGTGTAAATTATAGGGCTTATGAATTTGTTTTGACTGAAACAAATTCAATGAAAAGGAAATTAATTTCTACGTAAAAACAGGCAACTTAATCGCAAATTCTTTGCAACAATTGCAACATGGGAGTGGGCAAATATGCTGCTTTATGCAAATGTATGGCTATATTTATTATTGGAAATCAATTAACAACACAAAACAATGACAAATATTGTCCAGAAACTCTCACAGGTACTGCATTTAGCATAAAAAATATGCTCAAATCGTATGGCAAACTGTAACTGTCAGTGTGCTGACTTGGCTATGACTTGCCCCAAACTGCATGTGATTATCATAAAGTGGGCATGTCTGTAAAGGGGAGACTCGTGGGTACCCATAGAACCCATTTACATTCACATTCCTTGAGGTCAGAGGTCAAGGGACCCCTTTGAAAATACCCATGAAACAAATTTAGCGTACGTTTGGAGCATTATTCAGCCTCCTTTGCGACAAGCTAGCATGACATGGCTGGTACCAATGGATTCCTTAGGTTTTTCTAGTTTCATATGATACCAGTATCTTCACTCTAGCTTTTGAGCCCGCTACAACCTAGAAATCGCAAGTTGCGTTAATGAGTTCAAGAAATTAGTGGCGTTAAAACAAATTAGCATTAACGTGTTATTATCGCGTTAACTTTGACAGCCCTAGTAAATTATTTGACACAGTTAATGGAAAACAGACTGATGACTTGCAATATTCTATCTCCAGAAACAAGAGAAGACTGTCCATGACACCAGACCAGCGTCAGTGTTTGCTCCGGTATGTTAAAATCTCAGCGGGTTTAAAATATCATGCAGTACTTTCAACCAGCGGCTTCACAGTCTTCTTGCATCTGCTGTTGTTTTGTTTCTCCAGTGTCCTCATAAACAGAAATGTCCTAAACTGTCCCAAGAGACGACCACACCCTGCAACTTCCAGCAGAAGTACCAACCTCTGCCTCTGCCCGGGGTAAGAAGCAGTTTTATCGATTTTGTCCCAGTGTCAGACTTTGATAATCTCTGGTGTAAAGCCTCTTGTTGGTGGGGCTGCTTTCTGTGTTTGCTCAGCTACGGTATCACGGTATGCTTCGGCTGACATTCCTTTATAAAACACACTAATTACAGGAACTAATTACAGGATAAATCCCACTTGTATCACACCATTTACTGACAGAAGGAAGCAAAAGTGTGAACGAAGTCAATGAAAATGTAATTAATTTCTATGTAAAAACAGGCAGTCAAATCATAGATAGATTCCACATATTTATTTATTTCCAGCACAACGACCGGCAGACGGAGAAGTTCAGCTACCTGATTATGACTCGGACACAACCAGCAGAGGCAGAAGCAGAAGGTGTGGACTGGGCCCGGCTGGTCGCACCGGTGCAGAGCAGAACAAGACACGTCCACTGTCGAATGTGCTGCCCTGATGGACAACTGCAACACCTGGTGGTGACGGCACGAAAACACAGCAGGTAAAGGTCCCGCACAGCACAAGCTGTCAAACTCATCAGCATCACACGTTTGTAACTGGGAGTCAAAGCTTGGGTTTGATTAGTCAAAAAAAAAAATGTGGTTCAAGAGCTGTGAGGGACTGGATGAGAAGTATTAGCAGCATTTGGCTTATGGCAGGTGTTTTATACCCTGTCTATGATACATTTGAAATGGATTGGGTTTGATTTAGTTGGGCCAATAACTGAGATTACTGATACAAAAATGCCAATCCAGTGTAAATTTAACAAAATAAGCCAAACTTGTCAAATGTTAAAGGAGCAGTGTGTAACATTTCAGGGGATATATTAGCAGAATACCCCAAGACCTGTGCACCAGCCTCTTTAAATATGCCTTGGTCCTCTACACGGAGTCCGCCATGTTGCTCCGCCATGTTTCTACAGCAGCCCAGAATGGACAAACCAAACACTGGCTCTAGAGAGAGCCTTTCACATTTTTGCGTTACCTGAAGGCCACCATAGTTCTCCGACACGTTTGAGTGCAAACCCGTGGTACCACCAGCCGCCGTCTCTCTTCCGTTGCTCTTAAAGTAGTGTTATTATGGTTAGGATGGCCTCTGAGCATGGCGAACGGCGAATACCACAGTTTTGCACTCCGCAACTCACGTTACCGCAGTCTTGGAAAGGGACAAGTGAGTGGAGGGGTACTCAGTTGGTTGCAATCTGCAACCACACCACTAGATGCCGCCAAATCTTACACACTGTACCTTTAAATGTTGTCTTAACACAAGCAGCTGTGCAAGAACTTTTCTTAAATAAAACAGTCTAAAATTGGCAACATTTTGATTTAAATGAGGAACTATCTAATCAAATACACAAAGGACACTACAAATCGACCAGACTTTCAAAGACAGCTTTTGGTATTTGGCAGTTTTTTAATACATGGTTCCTGCAGACACCTTTCTGATTGTCTGCCATTGAAGTATTGATACCCAATCCTTGTGGTCATGATAGTGGTATGCTGCTTTTATTGGAACACTGAATTAAAGCTCTTTGTTCAATGTGTGTCTGATCATGGCATCTCTCAAATAGACTGAACATTTTGTTTCATTTCCTTCAATCAGAGATGTGTACCGCTGTGCCCGGAGCAGCGACTGGGGAGATCAAGTGCCAATCATTCAGAGAGTCGACGCCGACGACGACGTCCAGAGTGATTCAGAGTGATGATTCAGCGACGAAGATACACATTCTTTATACTTTTGAAACAATGGAAACACCCTAAAACTGAGATAAGACTGCCGACCAAGGACTCCTCAGCTTTTAGTTGAACAGAACATCTGAGTTTCCTTCCTGGATTTGTTAAAATACTGACTCATCTGACAACCTCTTATAACTGCAATAAAAAAAGTCACAACATAAGTAGTTTACCAGCTTTATTGTGCACCACCTTCAACAAATCATAGTCCATTTCTTGCAACAAGCATGCTGCAATTTCCACAGTCATTTGATATTTAAAAGTCACAAAATGGAGAATAAGACACTTCCTCCTGCATGTTTCAGTACTTCAGGTTAAAGTTCACACATCACCAAAGTCCAAAAGCACCACTGATCTTAATAGTAACTTTCTGTTGTTTACTTGAAGGAATGATTACACTGATGTTTGATAGACTGATCAATCGATAATGATATTAATCATTATCTGCAGCCCTACTGCTCAGATCATCAGAGTGTATGTTCTTCTGCATCTCTGCTCATATTTGAGTTTATGTGAAAGAAAACAGCAAAAGCAGCTGAACAGGAAAAAATACACATCTGTGGTCAGCCGAGAGAGAAGTGGACTACCGTGATGTGGACTTTGAAGTTTTACCTGATTTGTTTCACATTTTTGTCAAGCTATGTAGTCCTTCAATGTCTGAACAATCGGATCCCAGTGCGCCCTAAATGTACGCAGGTATGCCATCACACCTGTATTTGTCTATTGAGTCTCAGTTTCTCTGCTATTTTAATGCTTAGTACAAACAAACTCTTAGAAAACCTGATTCATAAACTGGTTATATGTGATAAGTGGTCCTCAGGCCCATTTGTGATCCTGAGTTCTTGTTCAACTATTGGGTTGAATCTTGTAATCCAGTAAATATGAACACCCAATTACAGAAAATCTTAAATCAGCACATATTCTTTCAACACCTGTTAACTCCCAACGATCTCTTCCAGGGCAGAGGTCAAATCCGGGTACTTGTACTCAAATCCGGCCTCTTGAGTCCTCTTTGGTATGACTTTCTGGCCCTGCAGGAGGACCACGGCCCTCTCAGAGCCCATTAGGGTGTTCATGACGAAGCCAGGCACAGGGAAAATGGTGGGCCTCCTCAGGACCCGGCCCAGTTCTTTAGTGAACTCGTAGTTGGTGTTCAGCGTCGGCGCGACCCCGTTGAACACTTGTGGCGAAGGCGGGGGAGTGTCTGCAGGGGGCTCCAGGGCGTGGGCGATGAGTCCTGCCAGGTCTGAGACGTGGATCCAGGGAAACGGCTGACTTCCTGACCCCAGAGTGCCCCCGAGGCCGAGCCAGAAGGGCAGCATCATTTGCTTCATGGCACCACCATCGCGGCCCAATACTGCCCCTGGTGGAGGGAGGGAGGAATGGATGGATGATAGAACTAGGCAAGATTTATGCATCTTTTCAGCAGCCTAAATCTGAAAGTAGAACTACAACGATGGCTACATCCGCAACTAATACGTTTTCGTTTTAAAATGCAAAACTTGCTACGTTTATGCCTAAGCGTTTGAAAACGCTGCTGACCCCGTTTTAGTTTTAGAACTCTGGGGTTGTATTTTAGTCTGGATGGACAGAAACAGAGACCTTTAAAAACGATGACGCAGATGCCCACATTTGCTTCTTGATTGGGTCTTATTAGTCATGATGTGTCCTTCCCTGATTCGTCACACCCTATCACCTGAACCTTTTCCGGAAGAAAACAAAACCTCGACCACCAGCGGTTAATTTCAACACTGGATAACGAGTTACAAGCGTTGCTGACCTTGTTGTCTATCCTAGCAGCTGTTGTGCAGTTAAATTCTGCATATTTTAATGCTACTCCTGCCACATGCGCAGGAGGTAAGCTATTATTCGAGTGCTTTACATCAACTTCCGTGTCGAGCGCTGCTTCCTGTTTACACCTGGATGCAAATGCCCAGTGTATGTGAATAGTCATGTGATATGCGTTTTCAGGCGAGGTAGTATGGACGGAGATTAATTCTGAAACGGCCCTAAAACACTTGTCTGGGTGGAGATCATTTTCATCGAAAAACGTGTTAGTGTGGATGTAGCCTAAGACCACCCGAGACCCTGCAGGTACATGTATAACAAAATAAAGGTCTGATTTTGAAGAAGACATAAAAGTAGTGAGACCTTCAAATTTAGAAACAAAGCATTAACTGTTCATAAAACAGCAGAGAGCCAGTGCTCCATCCACAGAAATATCAACTACTATTCTACATTTCTCATTGACATTGTCTTTTGTACAAAAGCAATATGGTTACTGGCCATTAAACTAACAGGATTTTCTACTGTAACTTCAAGTGACATATGCACTTTTTACGTACCAGACCTGATGACGACTTGTTTGGTGTTTTTTGTCACATTCTCAGGAAGAAGTGCCGAGGCCTCCCACTCTTTCACAAGTTTGGAGAGGATGTCGAATGGCGTCCATTCACTGTCTTCTGTATACTCAGCCGTCTGACTGGGCTTGTAACAACCTGTGGGTCAAAAAGCAAAGTAAGAAATATACAACAATACATCATGTCACTGTCTATATTAGCTGTGAGTTTGTGTGGTCTGACTTGTTGCTACTAGCAGGAAATCAGAATGTCAAGTTATACTTTTAGGCAGAAACTTACCTACACCTGATACCACGACCCAGGAGTGAGGAGGACTGGAGGAAGCAGCAATGGCTTGTGCCAAAGATTTTGTAGTGTCGATACGACTGGAGAACAAATCCTTTTTATAGCTTTCATTCCACCTGAAACCACAAACAAAACCAGATCAGGTGGAGATCCAGCTACATTAAAACAGATGGCAAAGTACACATAGAAATTGCATTATTAAGTGCCAAGTAGATTAAATTTTATTTGACCCAGACAAGAGGGCAAGTGCAATTTAATCAAGACATTCAACGCTACAACTGAACAGGCCAAAATTGTCAAAAGTATGTGGACACCTGAACATCTCATTCCAAAGTTATAGACTTTAATTTGCTGCTATGACAGCCTCCCCTCTTCTGGGTGGCCTTTCCACACAATTTTGGAATCTGTCTGCAGAGATTTGTTCCCAATTGGCCACACAAGCGTTAGAAGTCGGCCGCTGATGCTGGGCGATAAGGCCCCCTGCTCTCTGCAGTCCAGGCCTTGTCATGTTGAAACAGGAAATGACCTTCCCAAAATTGTTGCAACAAAACTCTAAGCCCCACACCACAGTTTCTAACAGGGGTGTCCACAAACATGTTGACTATTCAGTGTATTAGCTACTGGAGGAAAGAGAGTGGCTGTGTGTTGTTGTTATTGCAGGCTCTGTTTATGTATTGCTCACCATCGTAGTGGGTTCATAAGATTCTCTCCAGCCAAGTTGATGGCGCCCTCACACGGTGGGAGGCCGTGAGACTCCAACTCACTCTGCAGAAGCACAGAGGAGAACAAAAGTTTATAAATTACTCTGGATTTAGAGACAGGTACAGTGATCTGCCATACAGCCAAAATGGGGGAAATTAAATAGATTCCACAGACATTCGAGAGTAAAGAGAAAGAAAAATGCTGTGACAAATCAGGAGCTCCCGTGATGAGAAATGAGTACAAGTCTGAATTAACCTGAGATCATACCCATGTTATCTTCCCCGGACCAGGCTGGCGAGATATCACAGTGACCTCATGACCTTTGTGTCTGAGCAGGCGAGTCAGCTCACGGCCCACAAAGCCAGATCCCCCTCCTACAAGACAGACAATATAGAGAGATGCTCATACAAGATAAGATAAGATGAACCTTTATTAATCCCCGGGGGGAAATTCAGGTATCAAAGCAGCAAAGCGCAGATACAGAGGTACAGGTATACAAAAAGATTATAAAACAATAAATAGAAATACAGAATATACATAGTGAATGGACATAGTGTGTACCGTCCATCAATATAAAAATGTAGTGTACAATTAATAGATGTAAAATGTGCAGTCTATAAAATGATATATGGAATGTAGTGTAAAGTAAGTTTAAAGTTTAAAGTGCACCAGTGGTTAGAAGAGGTGGTTGCAAACAGAGGAACCAAAGATGCACACAGAAACTATCAGTTACCAGTTACAATAAATGTGGATGAGAGAAAAGACAGTTTCTGTTATATCATGTTATGCACTGATTTTACAAATACATAATACTGATTGTGCAGCATTATGATGTATTTAATACACACAATGTATTGGATGCAATCAATTTATGGTTGTCACAAGAGTCACAATGGTGCGCATGCGCACTAGACATGCTTACAAAACAGGACTTTAGCAAATGTAGCTTTAGATAACTATTAAAAAACACAGTGACTGAGTGTTTTCTAGGTTAAATCACATAGCTGACACGCTTTTTAAACTGTACTCGTCTGGACGAACGCAATGCACACGTTACAACCTTGGTACATATATACTGTACACTCAATGTAGGGCTGCAATGCTTTAACCTTAGATAACAGCTGACTGGTAGCTTCATGTCACATTGACCTTTTCCAAGCGACTTTATAAATACATGCATCTAATTATTAAATAACGTACATACCTATTAGCACTCTCATAGTCGTTAAATGTCCGTCCAATGTTGACTGAACGTCGCTGCAGGTTACAACGTTTCCTTTTGACTGGACCACTCTGAGTAAACGAGTTTGAGTTTCTCGCCTTTTTTGGACCAAAAGAAGTTCCGTAGTCGGGCAGTGACGTCATTTTGTAGTTTATAACAGCACTTGATGTTTTAAAAGAACAGGTGGAATAGAGTCACATGTTTATATTAATATTTAATTACTAAAACAAAAATTTGTGACTTCAGTGAATCATGTTTTCATGTCAGGGGGTGCAGATGAAAGGTTAATGACAACTGTAAGCTGATTCATTAACTTTCATTAAGTTTATACCAAGTGAGATTCCATCTGGTGAGTGCAAAAAATGTGACATTGATATTATTAATTTGCCTATATATTTCCTATTGTTCCAGGAACCATTAATTGGATTGCTAAACCATACATAGTCAATATGTGGGTTAATAACATAAATAAGATACATGCATGAATCTCTACATTACAAGTTTTGGACAGATATGCATGGTAGCAATGTAATGCAATGTATTTTAGTGTCCATACAATCATTTTAATGGGTAACCTTCACGCACACATTGATAGTTTTTTGTCTATCTGTCTATCTTCTATATTCTATATATATATATCTATATATATATATCTATATATATATATATAGATATTCTATTCTATCTATATTTATGTGTGTATATATACATATGTATATATACATATGTATATATATATATATATATATATATATATAAAATCAAAAACGCAGGTTGGAGGAGGAAGAGCAAAAATAAACAAAAATGGGAATAAAGGGTACAACAAAGCTAATATTAGCTTTTATTTCTTTAGTGAGTCCTGAACACTCATATAATTATTATTTTTTTTGCTTTATTTTTTATTTGCTAAATATATGTTTGTTACCATTATTGTTAAGTATCAGTTTTATGTTATATACTGTATTTTATTTCACTTTTATTAGTTTAGAATACTGCAGTAAAACGATGCACCTGTGGTTGCTGGATGAATCATGTTTGTTGATACATTTGTTTTTTTTTATAAAAATAATATGCATTATACATGCATTCAAGAGAGCATGTTGTTTATAATTTATGTTAACATGTGTTTTCCTAATATTGGCTCTTTATTAAGGCACTGCGCCAGACCCGGAAGTGGTCTGTGTGCATCCTGACCACAGCCAACACGTGGTGTTGATAAAGAGATAAATGCAGCCTGAACTTCATTATCAGCCTCTCTTCTCTTCCTGGTTGCGGTGAAGGAGGTCGGACACGATGCGGGAGAGAGACAAACCCAACACCATGTTATTATGAGGTTTCACTGACGGTATGTGATCACATTTACTATCACATTAGTTTGTTTATTGTCGCAGCTGATGTGTTTATGTATCAGTGGTTGCTTGTTGCGGGTATTTCCGCACAGACTTGTCATTGTTAGCACATTGTTGCTTCGGTAGCGCCAAACCGACCGCATGGTCTCCTCTAATGAGCCGAGGTATCAGTTGTTGGTCCACAAATTATAGCTGAAATTAATACTGTTTTTGTATTAAAACTACTTAATGACAAACTCCCAAGTGTGTTTTTAATGTTTGCATTTCACTTTTATGCCACTTTTTGTGTTGCAGTTTTGCATGAATTGTGCAATAGTGGTACATTTTCTTAATTTATTTATATCTTTATTTCTTAAAGAGCCTCCAATAATCCTGTTTTAGAAGGATCTGTGCACTCTTTTGCCAGTTTAATAACGGAAACATCTCTTGCAATACAGTTACAGAGAACCACAAACCACATCCTCTTAAATGCTCAAGTTAAATCAACAGTTTGAGCATAAAATTAAGCATTACAACATTACCTGTGACATGTCTAATAAACTGGCAACTGAGTGTAATGTATGTTGTAATATTTTCAGGCATTATTTACACCCTCTGCAGGGGTATTCATGTGCTTTTCCCCCCATTTGCATCTCTGAGCAGAACCACCTTTTTACTGATGTCACAGTTCTGTATATAATAAATCCACTTAAAGCTTTAGTTCTGCATTATACAGTCAAACCTTAATGATGATTTGCATGTGAGTCCGTGTTTCAGCTGATTCTCATGATTATTCTTTCACTGCACTGATGGGTTTGACAATACAGACACTAGTGAGGATGTTTATTGTATTATAAGTTGAGATTAACCTGTTGTGTTTTTTGTTTTAGGATTTAAGAGCCTGGACTGGATGCATCTTGATGAGGTCAGTATCCGTCTTTTTGGTTGGTAGATAGAAAATGTACATTATTACTACACGATTGTACACTCTGTTGTCAGTTTATTAGGTCCATGTAGGCAGTGCTGTAGTCTAGTCCTACTTAATCGAGACCAGAGCAAATTGAGTCCTGTTCAAGACCATAATAGGCAATAGTGTCTTCCCAATGCTAAAATGGTGATTTGAGTCAGGATGGGCAGAAATGATCTAGAGAGAGAGAGAGACGCTGCGGACAGAAGTGTAGACGTGATACAAAAACTTTGATCATGACGCCTTATGTTACTGTCAGTGAAGTGACTCCGCTGCAGACTGAAGTCTCTACTAACGGTGACAGCTGACTCGCATGATCTGGTCCAGGGCGGGTTGAATGTGCGCCGGCAGGTCCGTGTTATGTAAAGTACGTCTGGTGTATGAAACAGCTGTATCCTCACTGTGCTGCAGTTTTATAAACCGATCATCTGGTCACATCTCTCGTCCAGGCGCTGTCTCACTCCCTTTTCCTCTCCTTGCATTTCTCATACTTGTAGAACTAGAGTCCCTTTTATTTTTTTTGCCGTGGCAGCCCAAATTGCATTCAGTGACATTTTTAGCAGTCACGCTGCTGTTGATTCCACACATGCATATGGGAAACACTGTAAGAATCGGACAACATGCTGTACAACTGATCCCAAATCAGCAGCACAGGAACGACTTGACCAGTTCTCTATAGCCGACTCCAACACAGCACGAGTCCAAGATAAGTGCAAGACTTCAAAATAACTTGACTCGAGTACTGCAGTCCTGCATGTAGGTCAAATTAATGCATTCTATTACTACAGCACTGCAGTAAAACATTGATTTTTGTGGGTCTGTAGTTTATGATATTTAGTCTCATCTTCATTGATATAATAATATAACATAATAATGAATAAGAGGTAGTTGCAGCAAAATTCAACAGCACCATTATCTGCAGCCTCCAACCTTGAAGTTGAATCAACACGTTTCTAAAACAGTTTAAACAAACTGAACATTACAGTAACTGTTGTATTGGACTGTCTTGGTTTTAGCTAGGCGTACCTAATAAACTGGCAACTGAGTTTAATGTATGTGGTAATTTCAGGCATTATTTACACCTTCTCCAGGGATATTCATGTGCTTTCCCCCACCTCCATCATCTGCATCTCCAAGCAGAACCACCTTTTTGAAAGACGCCACATTTCTGTTCATAATAAATCCACTTTAAAGCTTTAGTTCTGCATTATACAGTCAAACCTTAATGATGAGTTGCATGTGAGTCCGTGTTTCAGCTGATTCTCATGATTATTCTTTCACTGCACTGATGGGTTTGACAATAGAGACACTAGTGAGGATGTTTGGTGTAGTTCAAGTTGAGACTAACCTGTCGTGTTATTCTTTTTAGGATTTAAGAACCTGGACTGGACGCATCTTGATGAGGTCAGTATCTGTCTTTTTGGTTGATAGCAGCGTGTACAGTAGTAATGTGCACCTTCCATCTGTCAGTTTGTTAGGTCCATGCAGGTCAACTGAATGCAGTGTATTACAACATTTCTGCAATAAACCTTACCTTCATGAATGTTAGTTTGGCTTTTAATAAAACTTTAATTTGAGGGGCTGTAGTTTGTGATATTTTGCAGCCTCCAACCATGAAGTTGAATCCACACGTCTCTATAATGGTTTGATATTAATTCTTCTTTTTTTGCTATTACAGGTAATGGGAACACTGTATGCCCAGAGTCCACTGCTAGATCACCCTGGTTTGGTATTTTGAAGTTTTAAAAGGAGTAAGCTGGATGTAATTTAGTGTTCAGTTGGAGGGCAATTTGAAACTCTTTGAGTATAATTTGCTGCCTGAAATTATGGAATGTCTTTTTATAATCTATTCACATGTAACGTCCACATCCTCTCTTAAAATAGTCTTGTGATACTGTATGTATAAACACTGAAATTCACTGGTAAATAAAGCTACATGTGTTAAACTGTGTATTGTCTAATCAATTTGCCTCATCATGGATAGGTTGTAAATTGTAGTACAGAATATCATCAGTAGTTGGATGTTTGTTAGTATTAACGGTCCCTCAAGCAAGTTGCGATTGCACCAATTCATGCAAATTCAAGCAATCCCAGTGAATTTTGACATTGGAATTTTGTCATCGCAAATTTGACCAATCGTAGCAGTCCCACATTTATTCTCACCGGAACAAGTTGCCTTTTGATTTTTAATGAATTGTACAAAAGTTAATCTCAACTATTAAAATTTTCACTTGCTCCTGCAATTTTATTGCAAAAAAAACTCCTAAAACATTGCAATTATTTAATTTTTTTTTTTTTTAGAAAAGCTGCTGTGAAATCAGGCATTTTAGGCCACAACATTCCCCCTGCAAAAAAGCCGGTGAAATCCTTGAGGGACTGTATTGAGTCTAAAATGGCACAGGGAGACTAGTGATGGTTATGATGAAAAAGTTGAAAATGGCTGTGTGATGTATCTACAATGGAAACTGCCAAGAAAGTAATTGTATCAAATCTTTAAGCAGGTAACAATTTTAAGAGTCAATCTGGATATTTAGTGCAGTTGAAATTTAAAGATATTAGAGTTTAGAATGTACTGTCATATTTTTATTTTATTTTTTTATTGTAAAAATAGTGGTACAAACTTTTTGTACAGTGCATTAACAAGAGCATAACACTTTAAAAATTACTCAAGACAGAAGCTGACGTTGCGCACAGAAATTCAAAATGCTGGTAACTCATTATTGCATCATGAGAAATTACACAAATAAAAAACAAATGATAAACTTGCAGAACTGAACCTGTAAAATACATAAAATGGGGCAAAGACTCAGCACCTCCCCAAGATTACCTGTAGGTTTTCATGGACAATGCCCAATCCTGAACAATGGGTGTGTATTGAACACTTTGTGTATAAAGTTTGTACAAAACTTTTAAAACGGGTCACTGATAATTTGTGGATGAAGAGGAGAAAGGAAGAGCAGAGTCCAGTTCCAGACGTACCAAAAAGGAAAAAGTGATCTACCCTCCACAAGAATTGAGTTCACCGATTCTGTTGAGACTAATGTATTCAGAGTGTTTATGATGCAACACCTAATTATATTAAGTCACAGAATAAGTAGTTAACATATTTCTTTGATCTAAAAGTGGTTAAAACTAATGTACACTGATGAATAGATAGATAGAAATTAATTTAATGAATTAATTTCATCTGAAGGGCCAGTTTAAATCCCCCTAACATTTATAAGCAGTATATAAACATTTAATAAATGGTTTATAACACACTGTCATTGTAAGCAGATACTGTATAAGGATTTATTAATGTAATTTACAACTAACTCCTAAGTGGGCACCCATACATTTATTAAATGTATATTTTTTTATAAATGCAAAATGAAGTCTTACCTGTTAAGAAATGAAAATTTGTTTTTCTCAAAATCTAATTGCTCCCTAAGTAGTTTGTTGTAGTTATTGATTATTATGAATTATGTTTTCCTTATTTGTTATTCTCTAACTGTGACAAAATGTAATAAAAATAAAAATGTAAAGAGTATTTACAGTTCTGATATACAGGTCAGTTTAAATGTATATTTCTTTCAACACAATCTATGTACAAAATAGAATACTTTGCCGTCAGCTTTCAGCTGGTGCTTTGATTTTGTCAAATATGCGCTTCAACCAAGATCTACACACTCCACATGTTTTTTTTTGTTTGTTTTTTTTTACAAATTTTCACTTTCAGGCAGCTCTCATTTATACACAAAGTTCATTCAGCGCTTAACTCCATTTAGTAAAGTAGGAGTTCCTGAGCCGTTAGTGGACTCAACATTACTGAATTCCACAGTGTCTTTGCTCTTTTTAGTCCCTGATTGGTCCAATGACGTTCCCTCAAAGAGCCGAGCCATGAAGGCGAAGCCGTTCTGCTTGATGTAGGACTTCCCAGCGAAGGTGTAGAGGACGGGATTGGCACAGCTGCTGATGAAGGCCAAAGCCGAAGTGACCGCACGGCTGGACTTAGTGAAACACTGCAATCTGCAGGTAAACAGAACATTTTAGACCACAACTAAAACTTATATTATATTTAGGGAAAATTAAAGAGGTTTGGTAGCATCATTGAGAGCTCAACTTAACATCTTGCTCTGAAACTAACTGATATGAAATAGAAGTATATCAATGAATGAATTACTGAACGGGCCCAACAGGCACAGGCCCAGGGGCCCAAGAGGTCAGGAGACCCCCCCTTGACTTCATCTGCAAAATGTCAGTGAAAGCAACCACAGAGAGACGCAATACGACTACAAAGAGACGCAAAACAACCACAATGAGTTGCAAAACATCCATGCGACTGTAAAGAGATGCAAAATGACAGAGACGCAAAATTATTACAAATAGACACAAAGCAACTACAGACACAAAATGACTACAAACAACTGCAAAGAAGCATAAAACAGCCACAAAGAGATACAAAACAACCACACGGCTGCAAAGAGTCACAAAATGACAACAAAGAGACACAATACAACTACAAAGAGACACAAAATTATTACAAATAGACATGAAGCTATACTAAAAAGAGAACAAAACAACTATGAAGAGACACAAAACAACTACAGAGACACAAAATCACTATAAAGAGACACAAAATGTCCACAAAGAGACAAAACAACTACAAAGAGACACACTGTGACCAGACGGAATATAAATATCAGCTTTGAAATGCAGAATATAGTTATCAGTCCAATGTTATTTGGACTTATGTTTGTCTGAATGTGCAACTGTCTTTGTGTTACCTCATATAGAAACCAATTGTTATATTACCAACATTGTGGATTCATATGAGGTTTTATTTAAAAACTGCATTTGTACGCAAAAGAAATAATCAAAAATGACATGTTTGGTTTCATCAGACGTGTGGGGAAAGGAATCAGCTTCTCTCAATCACCTTGCGTTGTAGTGCTATTGCTATTGTGCAACTCTAGTAAATCAAAAGTATCATATGTCAATGAAAATAATTTAGTTTGAGAGAGTGGGTGAAAATCTTTCGTTACTCACGTTTTTTTTCTCTCTGAACCGTCCTTAAACCACTGAGCTGCCACCTTGAAGAGACCAAAACATAATCAGTGCTCATTCAAAAGATCCAATTATTGATCCAAAATCAGAAATGTATTTCTTGTGATGCCATGAACACGCCCTCACACACCTCCAACATGTTGATGACATGATACGGCAGCCAGAAGAGGCCAAACATCACCACGATAGCCAGGATGAGGTTCTCGCTGCGGACCTTTCGGCGGAACTTGGTCTGCCTGAGGCGTTTCAGGATGAGGACGTAGCTGGTGATGATGACTGCGTAAGGAAGAATGAATCCCGACACCGTCTCAAAGGCATACTGGAACCTCACCTGCACACAGGAGGATACAAAACAGATGTGCTCACTGTAATGACTACATGTGTTTCTGTAGACATGACTGGATCTGTCAAAACAAGGCAAACCAAGAAAAACGCACTCAATCTGAATCGGATTATTTAGACTTATCTTTACATGTACATACTGTACATAATCATTCAGTCCATGTGTATTCATTCAGTACGTATTTCAACTTGATTCGTATTTCAATTACAACTTATTGAACACTTGACTTGCATATAGTCGTTTTATTTCTTATTTTATTGTTGGTCATTGGTGGTATTATTACCTATTTTGTTCACATACTTGTGGTCATAACAGTTCTGTCTATTCTTTACCTTTATTTGTCCAGCGTTGTTGTCCTTGTCCCTAGCTGTTATTTCTATTTCTTTGTAAGTACATTGAGAGAGATGCAAAAGAGTGGAGTGAAATATGGCAAATAAATCTGATTCTGATTCAGACAATTATAATATCTTTCTGAAGTTTTTGTTCGTGAAGAAATAGGTCAATCCCTTGTAGTCTCAGGGTTGATAGGAATCTTGTTCTTCAGTAGGTAGATGTGTGTGTGTTTTATACTTCTGTACGGTGTTATTTCATCTACAGTATATGTGGATGTACAGTATGCCAAGTGAAACCCAATCTCAAGTTGATTTTGTTTTGTAATGTTAATTACCTGTTAATATGTGTTAATGGCAATAAAGTTAAAAATAAAATACATGTTCAGTTGTTTGTATGTATTTGTGTTTATGAATCAAATTCCAACTCTAAAAACCTCACTAAACACTATCAGCTCAGCAGCAAACAGCAGACAGACACAGTTTGTGACTAGCTGGTGAACACAGTGGAGCATTTAGCAACTAAAGAAGTTGGTGGAGACCAAAAGCAGAGCTAAAAAAGAGTTAACAAGGACTTAAATTCATCAGGTGAACAGAAACACGACTCCAATGGGATTGTGACCAAACGATAAGTCAATTAGTCAAGAAAATAATCAGATTAATAACAGATTAAGGGTGTCGCAATATAACGGTATTGCTGATATTTAAAAAATGAAATACTGATATCATGTTAATAATACACATACGATAATATCATGCAATAATCCAGCACCTCTTAAATCATTTTATATATACAGTAACCCTCTCTCTCCACTTCCCTACACTTGTATTTTGAGTGTTATTCATTTGCCAAAAAAGAGCCAAAACACGCAATAAACAAAGATAAAGATGAATTTAAAAATAGCATTATTTATTTATTTATTTTAATTTTCTATAAATATCGTCATAATATTATTGGTCAAGATAATTGTGTAGTGAAAACCTGATATTGTGCCCTATAACAGATAATGAAGATAATTGATCTACTCACATGTGTTGCCTTGGTGTGATTGGGCGCACACACAAGTCTTAATATAGCCTTCTCATCTTGGTCGACTCTGACGTCTCGAAACACCAGTGACGGGATAGCGAAGACCAACACCAACACCCACGTGCCCACGATCACCCTGCTCACAATCTTCTTGCTGACCAGGGAGGACAGTCTCTTCGGCAACACCACGGCGACCAGCCTGTGCACGCTCATCAGCGTGATCAGAAAGATGGAGGCATACATGTTGGTGTTGCACAGGTAGAACAGGCCTTTGCACATGACTTCGCCAAAGACCCACGTCTGCTTGGCCAGGTAGATAATGAAGAAGATGGTGAGGGCCATGAGGAAGCCGTCGGCACACGCCAGGTTGAGGATGAGGAGGGTGGTGACCGAGCGTCTTCGGGTGCGAGCCAGGATGCTCCAGATGATGAAGAGGTTGCCGGGGACGCCCAGGAGGAAGACCAAGCCGAGGATGAGGGCACCCAAGGTCGTGGAGAAGTCATTGCTCACAACGCTGGGATCCTCAGGGGTTTTTGTGTCATTTTTACAACTCAAGTAACTCATGTTAGAAGGAGTTTTTATCCTGAGGACGAGAGACAGAGTTAGGACATAAATATGTAAGTAAATGTAATAAAATAGACTTAAGTTCTATTTTCCCTAAACATCAAACTTGTGGATGCCTTTCTCATAACTTCGTAATGTCTGAAAATTATGATATACTATCTCATAATGATGATTTACTCATTTTTATGAGAAACATATGAGTAAAAAAACACAAACATGTTTTTTAGTTTTTTTTTACAAGGACTTTCTTTAGTGTATTAAACAAGATTTTATTCACTCTGTCAGTAATCTATTTATCACCGCTGAGGTAGAGATTTTTGCTGGTGCACGTGAGAGTTTATCACCTCAGGTTTCTGAAAACCTCGTCTCACAAAGATACAGGATGTTTTTGTATACGGCAGCGGATGCAGACCTGCTTTCACTGATCAGATCAAGTCGTATGCTGCACACAATTTATTATTATCAACCAGCAGATGTTTTTTGTTAACCCTTCTCTTCTGATGGCTTCGAAAACGGTTGACTGAGACTGAAACCTGATGTCTGACATCTCTTTTGAGAGCTTCCGGAAAATATTTATCACAGTCTTCAACAACCTGCTTCAATAACAGGTTTTTGACAACCTTTTATAAAACTGTCTTCACATATCCATCTCTGATATGTCTACATGTCTGTGTGATGTGGACTGCCACTGCATGACAATACACTGTAATACTAATAATAGTTAACAGGAACAGGCAGTAAAAAAGAACTTCCTCTTGAAGTCAGTTGTTTCTAACTGAATGTTGACAGGAAGTAGTAAAAGAGGAAAAAGAATGTGATAGAAATTACATTCATATACATGTATACATATACAGTACATATATGTATACTCTGTCATTGATACTGCATTTATACTGTACATTTCAAGAAATATTCTTATTTAATTCCTATCTATACCATTCTGGCATTTATATTTAACACACTTAATAGATCCCACTTCTCAGCAATTTGTATTTACTTATTTGCACTGTGGTTATTTGTTATATATTGCACGTCTTAAGGCAAATATTTGTACATATTTTTGATATTCTCATTTCTTATTTTTAATTTTATTACTTATATTTCTTTACATATATTGTGTTTATATTGTAGCATTATGTACATAATTTATATGTTACATACTCCTTTATTTACTATTGTCTTGCATTTCTTTATGTTTATACAAGAGCAACCCCCTGGGGATCAATAGTATTTCTGATTAGCAAAGTATTATACTGGTAATTTGGTTATTTCACATAACTATTCAGATTATAGACAAGTTGGAGGCCTGATTGTTGGGTTTCTGAGCGTACCGACAAAGATGGTGATGATCTGGAGGAAATAGTGCGCCAGTAACCGAAGACAAAAATATATAAACATTGTTCACCAATGGTACACAAGCTGTTTCCCGAACTAAGGGATGGCTGCCACCCTGACGCAGCCTCTAAAATATTCACATCAGACCCTGTAGCCAACAGTGTAGCTCAAACTCAGTGGCAGCGTGCTAAAACACGCCACAAATTAGCAGCACTGCGTCAATGAGGAGCAGTATTTCAACACAGTCTTTGACTCACTTTGATTTCTCTTTCTTGTCTCTTTCTTTCTCACTGCCCTTTCACATGGAAACTAGTGTCACAGAAGGTTGACCTTTAGGGAAAAACACAGATAAAGATGGCATGTCCCTGACCAACCCTGACTATTATTATAGACTAATAAAAAAAAACAGACATCTGTGATGTAGAGAGAGGAATGATATGATCTCCGCAAAACCACATTTCCTTTTGTGAGAACAAGACATCAAGCCCTTATTTCCTGATTAAGTCCTAATTTCCTTGCGCTGGTTTCACTGAAGAGAACTGTTTATTTCCCCCCGATGGCTATAAACAAGAGTGAACAAGTAAACAATGTCTTACATCACTAGCAGAAAAATGCAACACAAAGCCGAGTCTGAGCTACACATTGATGCTGTCAGGTGAAAGCATTGTTTCTCAGAAATGACAACCATTTTTTTTTTTTTTTTACAAGAAATTTTCTTTGAGTTTTTAATAAAACCAGGTGACATGAAGCTGTTCCAACCTACAGACAACCATGCTATCTATCAGTTCAGGTAAAAACAAAAACCTCTGCAAATTCTAACCTAATTTGAATGGATATATGACATAAATGTACTGCAGTAATGGACAAACTGCTTTAAGGAGAAGAAGAACTGATGTGATTTATGTTTATATGACAAACTAAGGAAAGAACTGTAAAAGTCTATGCAAGAGAATCCGACAAATGAAAAAGAATGGTACAAAGTACGGCAATGATATGACAATTTCAAGCACCTATTTGGGTTCAAAAACAACAAAACAAAACTTGAGAAAGAATCTGAAAATCACCACGAGACTGCAAATGACTTGCTCCTGCCAGAAACTCTCTCAGCCAATAAAGAAATAGCGATGGATTATATTGCAGTCTAAAGATTTAAAATAATGAGTCATAGGTTTGTAATAAATCTGCTACATGTAAATAATCAAGTCAAGAAAAGTAATTATTATTTTAAGAGACAGATGTTAGAAAAATCTTACAGAGAGAGTCTGAAGGAAAATGTCAATAAGAAGTTCTGAATTGCGTTTTCCAGTGAACGTTCAAGAGTGACTGACCTTTGCAGGACTCGATGTCTCCCTGTGATGGTGAGATTCAGTTATCCCACTGCTCTGTCCGACAGCGTTTCCCTTGTGTGATAGTCTCTGTCAGCTCTGTCCATAATAAATTGAATCACATCCTGCCCAACAGGCTGCAACATGCAGTGGTTAGAGAGAAAGAGGGAGGCAGAGAGGTGTGTCCTCCCTTAAAACTCTCACTCTCCCTCCCTTTATCAATACAGTGCATTCATCTCCATATATGATTGAGATCCTGTGGAATGTATGTGTGCTACAAAATTATATGCATTAAAAAAAAAAAAAAACATGCATTCTTCCTGAAGGCATGTCCCAGTGTGTCACGTTTCAAAATGCACATTTGTGTGTCCTGAAGCACTTTTCACTCTGTGAGTCAAGTGTTGTGTAATCTGGATGAGCACAGGAGGATGGGTGATTCAAATTCTTGCACAAGAAACTGTGTCTTCGATGCTGAGTACACAAGCGCAAACACGCATACAGGTAGCACACACAAACACACACACGTGCACACACACACACACATAAATACTCACACTCACTAGTTGATACAAGTCACTGACAGGAATGCTGGTTTCTCCACTGGGAGAAATGAGGAGAAGCCCAAAGATGAAACTTATCTCCATCCAGGGGAAGATTGCTGAACATGCATGTCCTTGGCTCACAATCATGCAGTTTAACCCTTACACAGTGGAAAATTTTACCCAGTATATTTCCAACCAATTTATATTCCTCCTCATTCTTAGATATTAAAAACAAATGTAATTTCTTCCATGACGAACCAGAACCTAGAACACATTTATTTTACCATTATAAATTCACGTACTGTTTGGACTCGGAAAAAAAAACATTATATATTGTGAAAAACTAATCATAATGTCAATATTGATTGTAGAAGTGTCATTTTTAACTTAATAAATCTACACTGAATTTATGGTAAACTTATTGATTGTATATTGGTACATTTTACATTCATAAATAACAAAATGTAACAAAAGTTACCCTCAATTTCACTGCATTTTTATGTGAGTAAAGAATATAGCAAACTTATAAACACTTAAAAAGTGGCAAAGTGGTTAAGTAAACAGTTCAATGTGTTATAATTATATAGATTATTTAGCAAATGAAGTGGTTGAAAATGTAAAAATCAAACCGGGGATACATGTTTTTTTTATTGTATATGTTTGGCTAAATTAAGAATTGGGAGCAGTGGGGGTCAGTCTGCTCAGCCATGTAATGTAAACACGCATGTATAAAGCAAGGGGATAGATATACAGTGACTTGAATAACTCATACATAGTCACAGGAAATAGTCTTTGGTTTCAGCTCTTTAGAGCACTGCTAGAGTGACTTCTTTTTCTGATACAAACAACTAATACTTTATCTCTCTGAAACACTGATTTAAACATGTGTTTAATGAAGTTAAGTGAATTAAAAGCTTATGTACTTACTGAAGGAATGTTAAGAGTGAAATGTGACCTTAAGATAACAAAGGTAACTACTGCAGAACACATCTGTTCAAGAATATTTTTATTTGTAATGTTTCTATATACTTATTGAAGTAAGTGTATAGAGAAAATAAGATGTCAAGCAGTGGAGATACATCAACACTAAAGACAACCCGGCAAACTTTGCCTCTAGAGGTCTAACTGCTGAAGCCCTCATAAGATCAGATCTTTGGAAGAATGGACCGGTCTTTCTCCAAAGAGCAGAGCAGGAGTGGCCCATCTTGACAACTGAACTAACTTCGATTTGTCCAGATGACCCTGATATAAAGAAGGAACGAGTAATTGTCAATACAATAATGAAAGAACAACACGACAGCACTAGTTCTCTGATTCATTACTTCTCATCTTGGCAGCGACTTACAAAGTCAGTCGCCTGGCTTCTAAAACTCAAGAAACTGCTTCGAGACCTGCATGTGAAAAGAAAAGAAGTTGTTGAACCAGTCCAGTCACAGGAAGCATGTCAAGCAAAATGGAATGGACTAATTAAACAAAAGATGGACAAGTTTAAAACTCCATAACAAATGTCAGTCTCTCAGTGGATGACATAAGCGGTGCTGAAAAAGCTATTGCATGCTTCTGTCAGCAACAAGGCTTTCAAAATGAGATTGCAGGATTAAAGAAGGGCCTCACAGTAAGAAAGGATAGCCCCATCTTCAACTTTATATGTACATAGGCCTTTCACCCGTTGCTACATTGCTGAAGGGCACCTATAAAGTCTCTTAGGAGGTAAATGTAGCCGGAACGGTCTGCAGGTCCCGACCACACTGCGTTGTGTTCTGGTGCACAATCAGACGCTGGACACTGGCATGTCTTGTTGAACTCAGGTTTATTCCTGTTTTGAGCCCAGAGAGAGCAAAATGCTGTCATATGGTTTTTATCCTCATAGAAACACACCTCTCGCAGTCAGGTTCAGTGCAGACTCATTATAAACTTGAAAATAACTCAAAACATGTAAATCAAATAAGACACAATAAAATATAAATGAGTGTGTCATTACTTTGTGTCTCCAATTACATGACATTCAATTATATTATTAATAACAATTGGCTTTAGGCTTAGCTTACAACAATGCCATGACATGTGAAATAAATCATATAGATGTGTGTTTATGATGTGCTCTTCCATCTCAGTGAGGTCCTGGAGCAGCTGTTGGTAGTGAGCTGGAGGCACTCCGCGATATGGAAGGTGGAAAGGACGGTCATCTGTAAGCCGGATGCACAAAGCCCTTGGCTTCTCCACAATCTAGATGGTGTTTTGAAAACACATCCTGGTACTGTTCCATCAATTCCACCAGTTGGATCTTGGTGGAAGAGCTCACTTGGCAATTATCGAAGTTGACATCCCCCAGGCCAACATTCTGCAGTCTCTGTTTCAGGTCAGTATTGTCACCGTGTTTGCCATGAGTTACTTTTTCTGCGTCATTTTCTTTCTGACAGGAGCCTTGGAGCAGTGTGAAATCTTCAACCGCAACACAGGGAGAAACATCTGCCAGCTTGCAGTTTCTTTTCAGGTTGAGTGGCTTTTCTGTGTAATTGGTGACCTTCATGGGAACCCAACCATCTCCCCACAAAGGTGTGCCAACCATGATACCCCGAGGGATGCACTTGGAAGAGATAGGTTCCACCACTACTGTGCTCCCAGGTGACATAGGGACATTACTTGGCAACTTGCCCCATAGCAGGTATTTCTTGTTTGGGGAGTAGAGTCACTGCTTGGGTTAGCTTAACTGTACCCACCTTGACTGGTACATCTGCCCCGCTCCACCTTGTGAGACCAGCCATCATCTCCAGAAACTGCTCGCACTCAGAGGACCCCTGTACATTGCATGAGACGAGTTTCCAGTAGTTTTCATCATTTTTCAGCTGACTCAACACATACTTCAACATGTTGGTGCCTATGATAATGTCGTCCTTCTGACCAGCGACCACCAGGACCAGGACCATGCACTTTACCCCCATACAGACCCAGCTCCATATCATATATGCACTTGGGGCTCACATGTAGTCCTCCACAGCCAACAAGAATAATGCGCTGTGTCGGCTCTTGCCGCTGTGTCAAAACGTTCTCTGATAGGAGTCTCTGCTCTGCTTCTTCACTTACAAGCCATTGATCCCGTATCAAGCAATCCTTGCAACTGAGCAGAATCACTGATCATCACTGGTGTATGTATGGAATAACTCGTCAAATGGCTCAACTTTGTGTATATTCTGAATGATGACTGTGCAATCCTCTGGCATTGCCTTGCAGACATTTGCATACACCTCTTTCAAATCCTCATTTCATTCAAGGGTTGGTCCTTTAACGCCCAAACGTCCCCTCGCCAAATGTCAGCTGCCTAGTTAAACCTGCTCCACCTCGCCTATCTCTGGGTTGTGCGTGGACAGGTTGTGACGTGGCATTATTTCTTGATTTTCGTTTGGTGGCATTCTCTCCTCCAATGGCCAGGCTTGAAACAGCTCATGCAGAGGTTTTCTTGCCTGCAGTGCAGAGTTGTTGAGTGGTCACCGGACTGGCAAACCTTGCATCTCCTTTGAGTAAAGTTTGCTTGCTAATAAAGAAGGGTGTGGTTCACTTGAATGTGACAGCCCAGGATGAAGTCTGTTTGCTCATCATATACTGTATATATTTATACATATGTTATGTTACACTATACTACCTTCTACATTACTGCTCTGATAAGAACATGTAAGACTCCAATATGATATGCAACAGGACAGTATACAGACTCCACTTCTGTGGACACTTTTAAAAGAAACCTTAAGACATCTTTTTGGCTAGCTTTTAATAAAGGTGCCTCGTCATTTACTGCCTTAGATTTTAAAGCTTCAGTAGGCGAAACGTTTTTGCCATCAGTAATAATCTTTCAGCATATTGTAATTCAAGTGCTCTGAGAGATAACTAGACTTCTGCACCTCCTCATGGCTCTGTTTTCAGGCTTTAAAAAATCTAGCACGTGACGGGAGACTTTGGCCAATCACAGGTCATTTCAGAGAGAGAGCGTTCCTATTGGCTGTACTACGGCTGGTAGGCGGTGCTTGGTATTTCCTCAACTGATCTCAACATGGCTGCCGGGTCACAAACTTTCTAATTTTACAGCTAAACAGTACACTACAAGATGTTACTGAAAACTTTTGAGGTGAGAAATAGTCATTACAGTAACAGAATATTGATTAATATTTGATCAACGATGCCTAGTTTGACCATTTGATCGCAGTTTGCAAGTGATTGACAGCTGCTCAGCGGCAGCAGACTCCAGATCAGTTCTAATTGGTTGTTTTCCTCAGGTCTGTGAAATCTTACAGATGCCATTAGGAGCACCGGAGGACACAGAGGCACATGATTTTTTTTTTTTTGATTACCTGTCTCATGCACTACTGTCAGAGTATAGTGACCGTTTTATAAAAATACTTAATAACCTTTTTAATCATACTTGCCCCAATTCTACCCACTGCAGCTTTAAGTCTTTATCATTGGTTTTCATACTATTTCTGTCTTGTGCCTATTTATCGTAGTGAATTCTATTTATTTTAACATTTTATTGTTGTCATTTTTAGTTTTGCAAAATTCTATTTATCGTTGTCTATTTTTTTTTTTTTTTTGTCTGTGCTGTTTTAATCTTGCTCTGTGAAGCACTTTGGGCTGCGTGATTGTATGAAAGGCTATATATATATAAATAAAGTTGAGTTGAGATGTTATCCAGTTTGGACAATGAGAAAATGAGCCTATTATTGTTATAAGCCTGTTGTTGGAGGTATGTATGTCTTTAATTTGTAAATACTTGATCAGCTATATTTTTTTTAAAGATCATATTTTTATTGCCTTTATTAGAGCAGATAGAGAGTGACAGGAAAGAGAGAGGGGATGACATGAAGCAAAGGGCCGCAGGTTGAAATCAAGCCCGGGCCGCTGCCAAGGACTCCACCTACATGATGGGGAGCATGCTCGACCAGGTGAGCTAGAGGTCACCCCAACACTTTATAATATGTAGGTAAATGTAAAGTAGGCAATAAAAGACATTATCAGTAAAAAAAAAAATAAATAAATAATATAAAAAAATAAAAATAGAAAATAGTCAACAGATGGTAAATAAGTGAAATAAAGTTTTAAAAGTTATCCAGTAGGTTGATTTGTAACTACAGAAGTTAAACAATGCTGCCTCCCAAAATTGACATCTATAAACAACCATTTTGTTTTGCCAATTACGTTAAGTAATAAAAATACAAACATATATGTATATATGGATCGCCTTCTGGTGTTGCACTATCATTTTCTTTAAATAATTTGTATCAGTTGATCAAATACTTCATCATTTTTTATAATCTTTCCAAACATCTTATGTTTTGGATACATTTCAATAATGACAATTTATGTAGTTATATATTCATCTCAGTATTTATTTATTTTAATATTATTAAAACAATTCCACAAGTTGCATTGTTTTTTTGTTTTTTTTTACATATTTGTTCTAATTACAATTCATGTGTTTAAAGGAAAAACAACAATGGAGTAAAATGTTTAAATCAATACTTTCTAGAGCTGTCCTCGACCAAAGAAATTCTAAGTCGACTAACACTCATAGTCTATCGACTAATCGACTAGTTGATTTAATACAGATCTGTAAAACCGAGTTTCTCACACAAAAGCACCACTTTAAATCTGGTGTTTACCAGAGATGTGCTCATGAGTTCATGAGTCATGCAGTATGGAAATTAGCATAAAAAAATCATTATAAATGAAATGATTATATGTATATGAAGTCATATTTAACATTTTTCACTGATAACAACAATCTGTGACCTCAGGCTGTGAAAACTGACTGTTGAGGAAAGCTCCAGTAAAACTGTTCTGTCTTTCACCACACGATGGCAACACATCCACTTCTTCTGTTTCCTCCTTTCCTCCCATAAACTTGACACTCAGCAGTTCCTCCTGCGTGTTGCACTCATCCATCTCATTGCAGCCCTCCTTTAAACAATTTATTAGCCATTCAACTTTACAGTTTCAAAACCCCACCCCCCAAAAAACTTTCCATTTCTAAAGCGGCTCTGTGCCTCATACAGAACCTGCATCTAGTTCAGCTTTATGAACCAGTTAGCTCAGGATTCACTGGAAGTCTTGCCGCTCGATCACATATAAAAACTGAAACTGTTCGTTTTACCACTTTGGCAAACCGAGTTTCACTAATTCAGGATGCCCATGTGAAGACTATAGTATAGTTAATGAGGACTTGGATAAAGTCAAAGGCAGCTAAATCTGAAAATAACTTACATATTTCAATATTATTGCACATATATGCATGTATATAGGTAACTGTATATCTTCCTTGAGAATATAATTTAGTTCTCTTTTTTATTTATTTCTTTAGTGCAACTTTTTTGTTCTATTTTATGATTTTAGTCTTTTTTAAATTAAAATATTTGAATATACATTTCCTGTGTTGCATGGCGGGGGTTGATCCTAAGATATACTTATACTTTTATTGTCCCTGTGGGGAAATCTTTCCTGGACTCCATCCAACTGCAGTTACATACACTAAATTGAAACAGCATCAACAACAATAATAAACGATTCCACACAAGACAGGGAAACAGTTCCACAGAAACAGATGTTTCAACACATACACAGTCCACGTACATTATGGCACATACTATCACACACACCATGGCAGGTATTGCACCAAGGTAGTGCACTGCACTGTCTACCGTCTTGCCTATATTGCACAGACAATAGCCCAATATTACACAGATGCAACATATTGCACTGTCCCTATTTAACATATTGCACTGTCTAACCATATTGCACTGTCCTTATGATAGCTTTATGTTAGGAGTTGTTGAGAAGTTTAATAGACATCGACAAGAAAGAATGTTTGTAACGGCTCAATCTGCACCGTGGGACTTTATATCTCCTGCCGGAAGGTAAAAGTTGGTACTCCTGGTGTAAGATGTGAGTTGGGTCTGACACAATTTTCTGTGCCTGTCTGATGACAGACTGCTCATAAAGCATCTGGAGGGTATGGTGGTTTTTGACCCCTATAATCTTCATGGTAGTCTGCACAAGACAAGAAATCTGTGACCTCAACTGCACAGTGAGGTTACCGTACCAGGCCGTGATGCTGTATCTTACAATACTTTCCAAGACCGCCCGGTAGAAAAGTAACATGATCTTCTGCTCCACTCCATAGAACCTGAGTCCCCATCTTGTATTGTGTAATCACAATAGACCATGACCTTGAACCTTGACCTTGAAAACGCATCTTTTTCTCCTTCCATCCACACTAAACTGCCATTATTCATGTCCAAAAACATTTCAAAAACAGTTGATAAATCTGAAAACACGACCAGCCTTTGCATTTTAGTGAGGACGAGGAAACTTGAACTTTTCCAAAACAATGACGTATGCCTGCTTAGACACAACGGAGGGCTGTGTACTGTAACAGTAAAGTTAGGAAACCAACTTCCCTCCAGCGGGAAAAAAACACATGAACCTGGTTCAACTTTTTGCCACAACACAATGCAATGTAATTCAGCAAAGCACTGGGTTTCCCAATCAAAAACATGCAAGCGCATATTACTGGTAAATGACTTAGTAACATGAGTGCTGTAGTTCTGTTTGCTTTGTGATCTTTGTGATAGATAAAATGATTGTCGTCATAACTCTCCAGAGTTGTAATATCCTGTTTCAAGATTCAGAGATTTAGTCGTCACTTACATAAGAGATAATGTACAGCGATCCGGTCATTGTTGTGAAATAAACCCTGGACACAGCGATGCAGGATCCCTGATGGTGGACCCATCACCCATCAAGGGGTTTATTTCACAACAATGACCCGCTGGCTGTACATTATCCTGCTTATTATACGGCTACTTACGTAAGAAATCAATAATTTGACACAAAAACAGTCAGCTAGAGTCCGACATCAGAACTGCGCCCATAGCAACAGTCTGTTATACATAGCAACGGTCTGCTATAAAGAAATAAGAGACTTTTAGAATGCTGTGATTGACCAATTAGAATCAAGTATTCAACAAAGCTGTATAATAATCTATTTTAAGTATGTGCAGTGAAATGCAGACTCAAGGGTGTGTGTTAAAAAGCTAATGTGCAATGCTAATAATTAGAATAAGCAATAAAAGCAATATCAAAGATGACATTTCAAAGATACAAATTTAAAAGCATAAAAAGTTAATTTGCAAAGTGCATATTTAGTCTCATAGTTATTATATAGCCTACTGCGTAAGCCTTTCTGGATTGTATTTCATCTTCTCAGTGGTAGGCTTGTATAACCATAGACTGTATGAAGTGGACGTAGTAACTGTGACGTCACTCATTGGTTTGTGGACAACGGTTTTGAAGCCTCAAGTTCAGTATTTTGGCCGTCGCCATCTTGGTTCTTTGCAATCAAGAGTGACACGAAAGGGTGGAGCTAAGCACAACTGAACGATGAATAAGACATTTTTAGGCAACCAAAAAGGTGATAGGGGTTAATTGATTTATAGGGGTTATGGGTGATCAGATTCTGCCTTTGGGCCCAAACGTCTTGCATCGGCCCTGCTGGTAGCACTTTTTCTTCTCCCCGACGAGACTGCAACATCTTGAGATCGGGATCCAAGGCCTGCCCACACAACCCCAAGAGGATGACAGGGAGAGCGAAGCAAGCCACCAGTTACAAGCTAGTATATAACATACATAATGATTGTGAGAATCGGAGGAGGAGGAGGAGGAGGACAGAGAGGAGTGGAGGAGGAGGAGGGAGGAATAAGGAGCTGGACTGAGGCAGAGAGAGCCAGAGAGAGAGAGTGTGTTTATTTAAGTTTTTCGTCTCCTGACTCAGACAGAGAGCAGACTACAGAGGATAATGAGAAACAGATCTTTTGGTGGAGAGGAAGGAGAGGGAGGGGAGACTCGAGAGAAGGAGGGACGAGGAGAAGAGAGGAAGGAGGAGTGGAGTAAAACAAAAAAAAGAAAGAAAGAAAGGGGGAGGAGAGGGAAGAGTGACAGCCAAAAAAGGGGGGCTGTCGTGTTCATCGCCACAGGAAATAGGCCCTCTTATGTTCACTAACTGACAGTTAACATCACAGCCCTGGTGGCCATGCAGCCGGCCTACAATGGCAGGTTTAGAGACAGTGAGCAGCTTGCCATGAGTCCTGCTCATGATTGGAATAATAATCATATTGTTTTCAGTTCTTAAATGTGTGAAAAAGTTATTGATGCTGAGCATGATTTGGAAATGAAACCTAATTCTAGTGGGGAAAAACTCCAGGATAATGATATGTGGGTGATGCTAAATAAGATGTACAGTCAAGCCCTATTTTTTTTTTTTCACTAATATGTTTATTGGGTTTTCTTATTTTCACAAAGAATACAAAAAACAAAACAACAACAAACACTGGTACAGCTCAGATCAAAAAATGTATATAGGAGGTCATAGGAAATAGTCCATAATGTAGGGAAGTCACAGGATATATGAATTCATGTTCAAGAGACTCCTTGTGAGATAATGGAAGAGGTTCAGGTCCAATATAATTCAGATAGGGCTGCCAAATATTGTGGAACTGATCTACTTTGGCATGTAGAATATTTGTAAGATATTCCAAAGGGACCATTTCAAATATGACTTTTCGCCAGCCTTCAACAGAGGGTTTCTTATCACTGATTCACTGTAGTAATATATTTTTTCTAGCAGCAAATGTAAGAATGTTATATAACCTTTTGTTGGCTACAGTAATTATATTTGAACTTGGGATTCCTAAAAATCAAAGACATTGGATTCATTTCTAAATCCTTATCAAATATCTTTTCCATTCCAGTCAAGCCCTATTGGTACACTGTTAAGAATGTCCCAGTAAAATAACAGTAAAGAACTGATGGCAGCAGGGTTGCCTTTATGTTACTGTAAAATTAACATTATTATACTGTCGCTGAAATGTACAGCTTTTGTACTGTTAATGAAAAATATAGTTTGAACTGGTTGTTTTTTTATTAATTTCACAGTATTTTACAGTTAATTTACTGTTTAAAGATACATTATATAGCTGTTTTTCACCTTTCTTTTACATTATCTTACTGATTTGTTTTAATGCACTATTTAGGTTGTATTTTTTTACATACATTTTAATAAACATTATTATTTTTGCCTAGATGAATAGACTTAGCAGGTTACAGACATAGGAATAGTCACACTAAATACAATTAAAGGCACTTGTTAGGAAAAAGGCTATAATAGACTTGTTGAC
>CAKAOH010028977.1:0-12699 GCA_916701665.1 Sebastiscus tertius | reverse complement strand
GAACACCTGGTACTAGCAAGGTGTACCTAATAAAGTGACCAGTGAGTGTATATATATATATATATATATATATATATATATATACACACACACACATTCACTAAGTCTGTTTCCATTTGACTTTGTCACATTTTGTTTTATCGAAACATCAATTTGTCCTCCTCAGCCAAGTGTAAAAACCTTTTTGCTATATTTCAACAGGTTTTTTTTATGTACTGAAATTGAAAATAACAGGTGGATGGATATGCACCTAATGACTGTACATGCTGGAAAATTACTTATTTTGGGAATCAGTGATAGCATTAGCAAGCTAGATTAACTAGCTTCCACTTTCGGAGTGGACGGCAAACTCAACAGCACGAGTGCTCCTCCCAGATGTTGAATATTGTAAAGGGGCAGATGGCATGGTTGATAGCTTACAGGTAAAAACACACACACGTTGAGTCAATGACATTCTCCAGTCAGCAGTGCAGTCCACACAGACATAGAGTGGTTGGTTGCTGCTCTTTTCACATTCTCGTCTGATTTACCTGTTGATTGCAGGAGCAGAAGGTTGATGAGGGGTTCAGACTGGTGGGACATCCTGATTGGTATCGAAGCCACGGGGTCCAACCACAAACACACACACACAAACACACACATACACAAACACACACAGCGGGGGAGGCATTCAGCCTTGGATGACCAGTGCAAACATTTTGGCATCAAAAACAATTCAACACCTCTCAAATCAAAGCACTTCACTGAATAGACAAAAAAAACAAATTATAAAAGAATCACTGCTTTCCCCTTCACACTATCAAATTTAATTTTCTTTTGGATGTATCAGACTATAATCAGCTCGTTGTTCCTGTGCTTGTCCAAATTGGGTCCCAAATTGATTTCTTTATCATTCCCATGCCAAATATGGGCTGGTAAACTCTTTGATCTGTATCAGCGAAGTGTTAAATCTGTTTGATCTCTTCGATTAGCCCCCAACGTGGTGTCTAGACGCCACGGCCAGCGGGTGAGGAGCTCCCGTTCTCTTTGTTTCTGTCTGCTCTGCAAGTCTTGGCTCTAACAACCCCCAAGGGATGCACTGCATACTTCAAAACACACGCGGCAATGAGACATCCAAAGTGCGTTTAATTGCACTGGTAATTATTCTGAATGATAACATCACTTGGCCCTCGAAAGTATACAAGGAGAGGTGGGGGGGAAATCAGTCAGTAAATAGAGACATCCTTGAATATGAAAATGTCAAATTCTGCCTTCTAATAACACACTTTTTACTTTTTCTAGCAACTTCAAACAGTGCAGCCAAAGGGCCTGTAAACAAGGCATTTCATCCAGTATGATTTATTTTTTTTGTTCGCCCCAGTTTACACTTCTTCCACAAAGTTTGCAATTCATATATATATATATTTTTAAAACACCAAAGACTAACTTTATGGTATAACAGAGTAAAGCATGTCCACATGGTTGTATAGCATTAAAGTTTGTGAGACTGAATGTTTTCGCAGTATGCTTTCCCTGTCCTTCATTTCTTCTCGTGGGTGTCAGGTGATTGACAAGAAGCAGAGTGCAACATCATGCAAAAAAACAAACTCTGGCACAATGAAAATGTGCTGCCAAAACAAACTTATGCATTCATAGTTAGTCTTATGGATTATGTAGCTCTGCGGGGAGGAGAACAAGGCCTTGTGGTTCCAGTTCCTCAGACTGTATGCAGACAGCAGCAGGATTAATGGAGAAAAGAGGCACATTTGAGAACCCACAATGGTATTGTCCAACACATATAACAAATCTGAAATGTTTGCCTTGCATGATAATTATTGGCAGACCAATCATACTGGTTAATGTCACTGGTGTCCTCCCGAACAGAGACTGTCCTCATTGACCACTTAAAATAACACTTATGATGTTTATGTTAAAAGTGACCTCTTAAAAGTGAATCTCTTCTTCTAGAGATTCGAGGTCTCGCCTATTTTTACCGCGAGCCGCGCGCCGTTCACAGCAACAACAGACAGTGAAAATGATCTTTTGACAGTATATTGACATCATAACAGCAACATCACTACAGTTTCAATATCTAGATATATGTAGAATATGTCAGATATGAAAAAAGTAAAGATATATTTTTAAATCAACACTTTCTGTTTTAATTTCAAAATAAAAGCCCTCAAACGTTTTTTCTGTGGACAGAATTCCTTAATTTGTTAACACAAGGCTTTTATTCTGAAATATGTACAGGACAGTGTTGTAGAACATGCAGTGACTTGCAGAGCTCCATGAATGAATAAAGTACGGGGTTTTAATTGTGGATTATTACTATTATTTACAAAAGAGAACACACTTCTTAATCTTTTTCTGTCTAAAATAAATATGAATGGCATTTATAACTAAATAAAATGACCATTATGAAAGGCAAACTCTATGTAGAAAGAAGGAGTTGACAGCAGCAGCAGAAATTCTGCCGGTGTGGACAACCCACGCGAGGGACAGCCGCCTCACGTGGGCAGTCTGGCCCAAAAGTAATGTCTACCTGAGCAGAGAATGAAGTCTCTCTCCCTCTGTGTGTGTTGGAATCAGAGCTTCTCTGTGCTCTGTGAAGCGTAGCACCCATCATTCGGTTCCCCAGTTAAATGATTGTTTATACTTATATATAATGTTTCATTAAATAGTTCCAAATAAAAAAGTTATGAGGAAAAGTTCACTAATTATTTAAACGGACGTGAACATTGTATTGATAAATTACAGCACCCTCGTTCTCACCCTGGCTGTCGGTAGTTGTTGTTAGTTTTGTTTTAATATTTCGAATTGTAGTTTTTATGGGTTATTGTTGTTCACTTAATATAATATTAAATGTCTCCAATTCAATCACAATTGTTTGTCTTTTAAAGAAGCTCTTACATTTACTGGTTATGAAAGCTTTAGTCATCCACTTCACCCACCATCAACAGTCATTAACACAATATCACCCTCAGGCTACCACAAAAGCTTGTTTAGTCGTGACTTTCATATTCATCTTACAGAAAAATATCTCACAGAACTGTTTAAAACAGTGTTCTCATCATTTAGAAACTTGTATTCTCAGAGTAGGAGGATGTCCCATGAGCTATTAGTAGTTTCATAACCATAACTCCATATGCTGAGATTTCATCTCCAGTGAGCTCGCTTCACACGGGATCAGGCTTTTAGCTCTATAAAGTGTGTTCTTACTCTAACTCTGATGATATGTCAGTGTTGTGTTTTGGTATCTTATTTAAAGCTGCAGTGGGTAGAAATGGAGCAAATCTGATTAAAAAAAGTTATTCTTTTATAAAATGGTCACTATATCCTGAGAGTAATGCATGAGACAGATAATCTGAAAAAACATGTCTATCAATCACTCGCGAACTCTGATCAAACAGTCAAACTAGGCAGCACTGATCAATCATTAATCAATATTCTGTTACTGTAATGCCTATTTCTCCTCAAATGTCTTCAGAAACATCTTGTAGTGTACTGTTTAGCTGTAAAATGAGAAAGTTTGTGACCCGGCAGCCATGTTGAGATCTGTTGAGGAAACACCAAGCACCACCCACCAGCTGGAGATCAGCCAATAGGAACGCTCTCTCTCTGAAATGACCTGTGATTGGTCAAAGTCTCCCGTCACGGGCTAAATATTTTTAAGCCTGAAAACAGAGCCATGAGGAGGAGCAGAAGTCTAGTTTTCTCTCAGAACACTTGAATTACAATATGCTGAAAGGTTATTATGGATTTTTTGCCCAATGATGCCCAAAACATCCTGCCTACAGCAGCTTTAATTCAAACCTAACCGTTCCATTATAGAAGGCAGTAACTTCACAGTATTTTGTCGTTTGAGGCTGGATAATAAAAAACCTCATTTGGACTCTTGCCGGCACTATAATACTGTACCTTACATCTTGAAAAGCGACCGTTCCCAGTGATGGTCCGGCATTTGAAAGAGGGTTAGCATGTCACAGTTGGAGGCCTTTTGCTGTATTCTGTGAAAAACAGCAAGTCTTTCAGTCCAGGCTAAAAGTACACCCGGGGAGAAAAAACAAAGTGTCAAACAGCAGAGGAGCGCCGACTGAATATTTTATGACTCGCAGAAAGAGCAGCAGCAGGTTCCCACCGCCATAGTAACAACTGTGAAAAATTCAATTCCTCCTGTCTTCCCCACTCAGAGTGTGGAGGATTAAGGCCCCCGAGAGGCACACCCGGCTACCCGCTGGTCCTGGTCGGCTCTCTCACAGGCCCCAACATACAGGAGCCATTCAGAGGGTGGCCATTCTTAATGCCTGACTTATGCCCATGCTGCCATTTTACTGACATCTGCACAGCATCCAGCAATCCTCTTTAAACTGCCTTTCCATCCCTTCTCCTCCGACGTTGTTGTTTTTTTCCCCCCCGTCTCTGTTATTAAATCTAATCGGGATGACACGTCTCACCTTTTTCATCCCTCCTTTTTGTTACATTTTCTTCTCCGGCGTCGGTCACGGGGAGCAAAACGAGGTCGACCTGTGTGTTTACATTGGTGTGGTGCCTCCTCCCTACTGCGGTATTGATGTGGCATTATGGGGCCGGGGACCGAGGAGGCACCGAGAGGTAGAACCAAGAGCGAGAGGCTAAAAAGATTTATTTTAGTTAGTAGAGTTTTTTCACAGTGCTTTAAGGAGCCCAGGGTCCAGGGGACTGCAGTTTGTCCCCCTCTGAGTTCTTTTTCTGCCTGGCACCTAATAGGACTGGACTGGATAAGAGTAAAAAAGAGATTAAAGGTGTGTGTGTGTGCGTGTGCGTGTGTGTGCGTGTGTGTGCGTGTGTGTGTATTTCGCAGACAACAGCATCCCTACTGGTCATTCCCAGAGCTGAGCGCTGTATATGATCAAAAGATGGATTTCTTTTTCTGATACAGTTTCCACAGAGCTGTCATTCCCATGATGCAAATACTACTGGGTTAAAGTGATGTGTCCCAGTTCCAGTTAGACCGTCCTGGTGTTTATTCACAGACTGATTGACAAGTTCCAGACTCGACAGGGCCCATGAGGCCACTGAGACACTTTGATAATTTTCCATCACAGAGACATTTTGTTGGAGGAGTGAGCCACATTTGATCTGGCTTATTGCATTTCTGCTATTTTGGGCGTTTTCTATTTTTTTCTATTCATCTGTGGTTTATGTACAAATGTCTTTTTTCTTTGATTTGCACTCATCGGAACTCGGAATAAACGGTGAATATGCTAAACAAAAAAAAAAAAGAAAGTGGCTCAGCAGAGCGTGTGTAAAAGAAAAAAAAGATATGAAGGTCACTCAGCAGAGCATGTGTAAAATGGCAGAGTGGGCATCTCTTTGCACATGTACAGAAATATTCTATTCATGGCCTGGCTGGGTTCAAAGTACTAACAAAATGAAATCATCCCATTTTAGTGTCTTTTGAACCGTTTAAAAGGATGCACGAGCGATGTTTCATGGTATTAAGTATTAATGCGGAGTCTGCTGCGGATGCCTCCATCTGCCGTCCCACTGGCTGGACTCAAAGATCTAAAATAAAAGAAACAGATGGAAAAATACACAACATTTGCAGGAGAAAGCATTCTGCCTTGCCATGAGAATCACGTGTGTTAGAAATGGAAGGTATACACATGTAATCTCAGAGCATTTTTGTGTTATATAAGTTCCTCTAATAGCTGCCACAGTGCTCGGTTCCTATGGAGTAAATAATGTGTGGCAATAAAAGCCGGCTAAAAATACAGTCGTAGAAACGTCCTAAAAGAGTCCATTCCATTTGTCCGATTGCACTGATTTATTATTAATATCAGGGACAAAATGTAACCAGAGAAAGTGTAGTGGATGCAGCAGGGACATATTTGGACTGTTAATCTCACATGAAGGAATTTGTAGTTTTGTTTTTTTGTTACTCCTGAAAGAGTCTTTGGACTGGCACAGATGTCAGAGTTGTTTTTTTTGGGGGGAACTGGGGCAAGAACAGTTGTTTTTAAGAGCTTGTGGATCATAAAGATAAAAATAACTTCTTATTACTTACTTATATATATCTATTTTTTTAACTTTTATCAAATAAATTCAAGTAAACACTCTTGTTTTTAAAGCTTGCAGTCAGATTTGATCTAATATGTATCTAAATTGCTCATAAAAAGAACTACTTTTGAAAAAAAAAGAAAAAATATTCATGCACCCAAAGGTTTTAAAATATTTCTCAACACAAAAACGGAAGACCATGAATTTCTAGACATGACAAACTCTTTTCACAAACAACAAAGTACAAATTTTCCTCGACTTGCTGACACTCTCCTCCCGTAGCGCTCAGCCGGTAAGTCATCCAGCCTGCAGGCACATGATGCCGGCCCGCTGAATGCTTATGTAGAGTTACACATGTGCCGTCTGCTGTCTATCATATTTCACGTGCCGTCTCGTGCGCCTCGGTTCCCACCAAACCAGAAGTGCTGAATTCCAGTGAAATTACTCTCTGACAGATAACAAGAGAAGAGCCATCTATCAAACTGACACAGTAACATTATACTAGAATTTGAATAGTTGATGAATTATAAATTTGATCCATTGAATCCAAATAAAAGTTAAGTGCTTCATTCTGTACATGCCATAGCAATAGGGACTAGGGATGCACCGATATCGGGCCGATACCGACTCAAATGGCTGGATCAGATATCGGTGACAATGGGGACGAATCTATTCAATTCAATTCTGGAATATATACTGGAATTTGAATTCCTGTTTAAGTTTTGACCAGTTTGTAGCTGCATTAACAAAAGGTCTACACTTAAATTGTAATTCCTAAATTATAACGATTTTTACCAAGTTGCTGGTGTACCATTAATTATTTTAATAATAATTAACAGTTCACTAAATTTATATTTATGTATTTATTTATTACATTTTTACAAAGTTAAGCAATATTTAAGTCAAGCCTGATGTTGCCTTACACATAACAGAATGATCCCAGTCCCTTCCACACAGTGAGGCAGACAGATTATTAATTAAACACTGGTATCAGATCGGTTCTCAGTAGGTATGGATATCAGTATTGGGACTGAAAAAGTCGGATCAGTGCATCCCTAATAAGAACAGGCATAGTGAAGTATCTTTATGAAACATGCACATTAAATATTCCTAAAATAAAGTTAGTCTGTAGATCATTTTAGTGTTAGCATTGGCATGTGATTCAAAAGTTACATTTAGACACATTTAGCTATACATTTGCAATACACTGGAGCTCCTATTGTGCTCATTCTATGTCATTATATTCATATACTTAAATTGTGACTGTAAGGCAATGTTGGACAAATATTAATTATGTAATGACACTTAATTAAAGTAGTAGAGTAATAAACAGTTTTATATCATGCATATATATATTTATATATATGTATTATTATACATAATTATAAAACATTTTCGTAATTTATTAAATGTGTAAAAAGTCTTTGACTTTATGAAAATGTAATAATTTTACAATGCAATTAACTGATATAATAAAAAAAAATGTTTTATATTATTTAAATAAAGCTACTTTAATTTTAATTAATTTTAATTTATGCTCAAAATGTTATTTATTATTATCATACACACTAAAAATTGCTGCATTAACGTTACCTTGTAGTAATGGGTTGTTTTGACCCAGTGTCACTGTTATTTGTGTATTACTGTTGGGTTTCTGGATCAAAACAGCCCGTGTGTTGGCTGCTTTTCTACCCAAAACGGGTTCTGGGTAACGTTAACCCATCATTGTGTCACTGCTATAATGACCCACACTGGCTAAATTTTGAATCCAGTGATTTTTAGTGTACTCTTTCTTTCTTTATTTATTTATTTTGGGGTTTGGGTTGTAATTATATTGACACAAAGTTCAAGACTTCAGGATACAGTTCATCAGTTCATTATTTTTATTTAATTTTATGTATTTGTTTAATTTTATTTTACATAAGGATTCAAAAGTTTGTCAGATACACGAGTAAATTGTGTAGTGGAATGCAATATGGTGTGCTGTAGGGTTATGCTAAAATACTAATGATATGATATGAGATATGATAAAATAAGGATTATAAAATATAAATATGAAGGATAATAATTAAACATAAAAAAGACCCAACAAAAATAAATAAAACAATATTTAAAATGTAAATTATGTCACAAGAGCAAATCTTCACTGCAGACGAACCCAAAGATATACTGAGGTCAGACGACAGAGTTCACCATCCCGCACAACACATTTATCTATTTTAGAATCTTGAAATTCCGATCACGTATAATGTAAAAAACAAACATAACGTAAACATAAAGAGACATAATAAGAAAGAGATGGCTGAGTGTTTCTTAAGGGAACACTTTTACCATCAAACAGCAGGATTGTTGTAGCGGAGTGGCCAGTTGTGGAGGCTTTAGGAAGCTTTATCCCACTCCACTGCTGTAATTTCTTGTGCTCAATCCCCGCCGTCGGCCACAACTGTGCCTGGAGGCTTCGTTCAAGGGTCAGGGTGTTGGGATTATCTGAGAAAAAAAAGAAGGGGGAAAAACTGCTTGTAACCCCCCCCGCCCCTCCTTCTCACCAACGGCCTCCAACTATAAACTTGTGCCAGCTGTTGCCTCGTGCTAAACCCTGCTTAAGAGAAACAGACCTAAAAGGCCCAATCAAGAGCGCTCCTCTACTGTGAGGTTATTGCGCCACCACCGGGCTCTGGCCGGGGCCGTCAGTGCAGCGGTCCAACAGAGTTCAGTCTCACTCAGAGACACTCACTAAACTGTCCTTCGGGGCGGAAGTTTGATTCTGAGGTAGACTGGGGATCAAAATCTGGGACGGCAATCCACACTGACATACAATCTGAACACAGGTCCATTATCTTTGACTTCATTCACAAGACTGAAACAACTTCCACAAACTTACATGAGAAATTGTAGAAAAGAATGAATAATGAAATGAAGGACAAAATGTATGAAACAAGAAAATATGATTTGGGATTTTGGAGATTCAGCTACACAGAGATTTAAAATAAAGTTTCATTTTAGCAGTAGCAGCAATTTCTGTATTCAGAAAAAACTATCTGGCAAAGACATTTATGTTGTAATGCTCCATTTTTTCTTTAGTCTCAACTTTTTGGCTCCAAGGGATAATGTGGTGAGGAGAGAAAGGAGAAGATGGAAGGACAAAAAGAAAGAGAAACACTGCATCCATTTGCGAATGCAAACATAGTGGTCGGGAGACTGGACGGCCGCGGGGGGCGAAAGCTTGGTGGAACCGACGATCAAAAAGCATGTGACAGTTTGGGGGTGAGGACAAGGCCTGTGGGACAGACACAGCACGAGTTCAGGCAGGGGTTAGTGTGGCAGGAGGAGGGAGTCGCTACTTCCACCCCGACAGCTCCGCCTCCTTGCGCATCATCATCATCATCACCATCACCATCGCCGCTGCCGCCATCGCCAGTCCTATCACAGAAATCTGCATCAGCATCGCTCAACTCTCCGTGAACCCTGACGAGTCTGTTAGTTTGGACACGGGTCACGAGGTTTTTTGGGATAAGTTGTTTGTGTTTTTTTAATCCATAAATTCGGGGTGAATCAGAGGCCACGCTGACCTGAAATAACTTCCGAGTTACACGCTGGATCACTGTGTTCGCTGTGTTCCCTGTGTCCACTGTGTTCGCTGTTATTTCCTAAAACACTCCACGATTTATTCTCAAATCCAAAATATAGGCCGATATTAGACTTTAAATTTAAAATATGTGTTATGTTAACCTATATCTATATAATACAATTAAATTCATATCATATTGTATTTATACTTATATTGTGTTTTATTTATTTTACATAATTACACAGTAGAACACATATTGTTATATAATATATTATAATAATAATGATTACACACAATCCCTTTACATAGCATATAAACAATAATTCATATATATGAATATATATATTAGAATAATAAGAAAATTACTTTTTATTCCGACTGACTACTATTACTTACTACTGATACTAAATTTTGCGGACCAATTGTTTTAAATAAATTAAATAATACACTAAGTAAATCATCAGTTCAATTAACATTTTTATGTATTTAAATAATTTTAAATAAACATTTTCAAAAGAAATGTAACATTTGGTAAATCCAACATATTGAATTAAAAATATCAAAAGTGATAAAAGAGCATACAAGTAATACAAATATATATTTTTATATATTTAAACAATTGTTATGATGAGTGGGACATTTGACAAATGAAAAGTATTTAATTAAAAAGTATAAATGTAAAATTAAAGCATAAAAGTCATAGAGGTCCTAATGTTATATTTGTCTTGAATACAATTAATTATTTAGAAGGGGATAAATAGAATAGTATTCATATGTACTGTAAACAATAAAAGCAGACAGAACATATACTTGTTTAATCGTGTATTACTACATTACTTAAACATGTTGGGTCATACTTCTCTGCCATAATAAACAATTAGTTTTAGTTTTTTACTTTGTTTATTGGGCTTTTCAACAAACAATGACAGGAATGTAAATACAAATATTGTATTACAATTTGATCAAAAACAGGAAAAGTAAAAGCACAACCAGACATTATAGCCGCGGTACCACAGCACCCACATCACAATTAATACACAACCGTCACTCTTTCAAAAGACTAATTCACTATGAGGGAATTTAATCCTTTTGACATATTAGAAAAAAAAGACCCACAATGTCGTCAAATTTATTAGATGAGCTTTTAATTGAAAGATAAAATATAGGATATATCTTATCCGGCGGGTTTGAGACGGAGGTTATGGGTTGTATATGGGCTTATGGAGGGGAATGAAGGAGGCACCAAACAGTGCACTGAACGCATTAACTTCAATTTGATCTTATAAACAATTATTTTTTTAATTACAATTGTAGCTGTGAATAATACAAATAAATATGAATATACACAATATACAATATTGTTTTAATTGTAAAAAAGTATTATTATTATTATTATTATTATTATTATTAATATTTTTGCTATTATATTTTTATTACTCAGGATGGAGGAGAACAATGATTAGACTACAATGGTTAGAATTTATCACATGCCTCAAGCAGCATACTCAAACACAATTTACAGTAATGTATAAAATAACATATTAAAAATTATATATTATGTATTAAAAAAACATAAATCCACCAAACTCCTGTTTTCTGGGCCTTTTTTTTTTTTTTTTTATCTTCCAGAATCTGGCAACGAAACACATCAGATATTATAAGATAATTAAAAAGCCCTGTGGAGCGATTACGTTATTTGGACACGCCGGGGGCAACGATGGCAGCTTGGGTAATCTCCCAAATATGGAGCTCTGTCCTCGTCCAATCACGTGGCCCGATCTGCCCAGCTCCCACAGATACAAGCAGGTTCATCTGGAGTTCATCATGGCGGCCATGGCGGAGGGTCTATACTGAATGCGACAGCACAACGTCAGCCACGCCGAAGTTAGTTCAGCTCCTGAACTCTTGGTGCAGCCCTGGAGTATACCTGTTGAGATGAAGGTTGTCATGAAAAGGCTTTCACATCTTTTGTCATCAACATCTTTGATACTTATTTCAGAGCAGTGTATTCCATCCTATGATGTCGATGCCACTTCAAACACGCCGAGCCAACGCTTGTGCTGTACCATCCTCCAATCCTGATCTCCTAAAAATGCTTTTCCACGCCACGAGCCTCCACGAACACGAACCCAGTTATTGAAGTCCCTAACAGAGTAATCTGTGTTTGCCCTGGTTTTGCATGTGGTGTTTGACTGGGACGGTGCTGCCATCAGCAGGGCAGTGAGTGTGCCCTGCGCTTTAAACCAGGCCCATCAATCAGAACACGCAGTCCTACATTAGACGCTACAGATTCCCCACGAGGGACTATTTTCTTTCCACATCAACTTCCCCCCTATTCATGATGCAGGAACTGGTGAAGTTTGAGCAGGACAGATGACGTGTGTCTGTGTGTCTCGTGTGAAAAGTGTCTCTATAGTCCCACTGAACGTTCTTCATCTCCCCTGAGAGCATTAAAGAGCGTAATACCTCGGAGGCCAAAGCCCCGCCTCTGAAACAGACTGCGAACCTTTCACCCGTTAATGCTGTCAAGCAAAGACTGCTGAGCGATAACTAAACCAGGCCACGATGTGTTGTCATCATGTCATTATGTGTTGCTTTTCTCTCACTTAAAGCTGTCTGATGGAATTTACAAGCTATTTGTCCCATGCCAGAGTGTCTCAGCTCGTTTAGGCTCCATTAACAACGTGTTCTATTTTGAATATACCTTGAATAAGTTCCATAAGCAGCATGTATTGTGTGTATAAGTAACAACAATACACTGTCAAAGATACTCCGTGACAAGTAAGTCTTATATTCAAGTAGTGTATAGTAGCGGTGCAGACAGGGCAGCAGTGGTGGAAGTCATATTCAGATACTATATTTAAATAAGAATTAATATCATAATTTAAAAAAGTTTGATTTAAGTTAATAAAAATAAAAAAAAACTTATTAAATCTTATTTAAGTAGCCGTACAGAAGTATTATCAGCTAAATGTACGTAGTAATGTATGTAGTTGGTTGGTTTCATCTTTAACAATGCAACATATTTAATTAGGTAAAGTATTCATTTGTAAAGTCACCTGTCATTATGTAGCTGTCAAATACATGCACTTTTACAGCATTGGCATATA
>CAKAOH010028975.1:0-15878 GCA_916701665.1 Sebastiscus tertius | reverse complement strand
GGGGGGGGAGGCGAGTTGAGCTGCGTGAGGCGGCTCCACCTTCGTCCCTTTGGGTGTTTTTGACGCCGCCGCTGACACAGAGTAATTTGTTTCCTTTCTGTTGTTTCATTTTGTCATCCATCTAATCGAGTCGCTGCGCCCGTGTGTGTGTTTTCTTCCCTGCGCCGACATGTAATTGGTTTGCGAGGTGGCTTTTTGTTTGTGACAGTTGCGCAGCATATGGCGAAGATTAATGGAAACTGTCCTAAAAATCCCTTTAAAAACTGTTGCAGCGTGGTGGCATTAAATGTGCGTCCGGTTCAAAGAGCTGAATAAGATGGAATGAAAGTGTGTTTTTCTATTTGCACTCTCACTATACAGTTATCAGCCGGGCTCTTCTGTGTCTGCTGTATGATGCCTCGGTATGTCTGAAATAACAACATACAGTGTTTTCACTATCGGGGCGATACCAGTCTTATATTCTCCATATATTCAGATATTACTGGAGCATGCTCTGCACCAGAATTTAATCTACAATTAATCTTGAAGTGGTTTAACTCTACAGGATGACATAAAAGATTTCTTATCTGGGAGATTTTGGAATCGCACAGTTTGAGTGACGAGAAACCAAGAGGGTTTATTAACACAGTTCACCCTTCTTTTCTTGTGTGCGTGCCTTAGATCATCCGTGTCTTTATCCGTCCCTCAGATTGGCGGTTAAGTGACAGATAGTTGAGCCGAGCAGAGGACAGCAGGGGTAGATAAGATGACGCAGAGGAACCGAGAGACTCAAAGTTTGAGGGTGAGGCGCGGAGAAGGAGAAGGCGATGTAGCAGGAGAAAGTGACAGAGCCTCAGGAGGACGGGCCGACCATTGAGAAAATGAGGAGGAATGTCACGCTCATGAGCAGCAGTGGCATGGAGGAGACGAGAGCTTCAGAGAGACTCGGGAGGGGGTGGATTAGAGGAAGAGGAGGGCACAGAAATACAAGAGAATACAGACCTTTTGAAGAAAGAAAGAACTGAACTTCAACAACAAATTATCTGGGGGGTTTTTTCTCAGCTCTATTATACTTTTATCTATTTAGATGACAGATGGAGAAAGTTGCAGTTGTTTCATCTTAGTCCCAACACAACATTTTTGGAGTAATATTGCTTTAAAGTAAAATTGTAGCAGTTTCAAGTTAGTAGCCAAAGGAGCCTTTGGTTGTACCCTCCACAGAACTACAGCTCTGCACTCGTACACAATTTGATGGATAATTGTGAGTGGCAGTCTTATTCATCCTATAATCTGCATCCTTTCTAGTGAATTCTTTTATAGCTAACTATTCCTCATCACATATATGTTCAAAACTGAATCATAATGTTAGTTATTGTTCCTGATTTTGCAGTTGTATGTAATAGAGTTGTATCCAGTGGGCTACCGCCAGTTCTGAGAAGTGAAAGCAATGTGGAAGTGCCTTAAATCTGCATTCTTTCTAACAGCCAGCAGGGGGCGACTCCTCTGGTTGCAAAAAGAAGTCTGATTGTATAGAAGTCTATGAGAAAATGAGCCTACTTCTCACTTGATTTATTACCTCAGTAAACATTGTAAACATGAGTTTATGATCTCAATCACTAGTTTCAAGTCTTCTTCAATACAGCATGATGTTCATTTAGTAAATCAAATAGATGATGAAGCAGGGGATGCTTTAGGACGTGGCTACCTTGTGATTAACAGGTCGCTACCATGGTGTTGTCCGGTCTGGGTGTTGTCCATGTTTTAATCTTAGAACTTTAACTCTTTCACAGTGTGTTCTCAGTTCATGAAAGTTAATTAGAACCTTTTTTGTCACCTAAAAATGTCTCATTCAGAGTTTGGTTGTACTTAGCTCTGCCCTCTAGTGTCACTTCTGTTTGCAAAAAACAACTTGGCAATATCCAAAATGCTGAACCCGTGGCCTCAAAACACCAATCCACAAACCCAATGGATGACGTCACGGTGACTACGTCCACTTCTTATATACAGTCTGGTTGTATCTCAGCTGATTGACTCAGGCTTTGTCATTGGATCTACTGTATGTATGCATGCTGATATGGGTCTATTTCTTTCTATTTGTGGTTTTGGTTGTTAGTCCTTAGTTTCACTTGAGTGCATAGAATTCAGGATTTTATGCATTTTGCTGTGTTTTATTACAGTCTGATCTCACAGGATGCATACAGGGAGTCAAACAATATTAGTTTTAAGCACAATACGCAGCAAGTAATTCAACAGCAAACATTTGCGATGTTGACAGCCAATTTGCACAGGACAAGAAGTCTGTAATCAGTTTCAACAATTAACGATGAGAGTCTGTTCTATATATCTATATAGAACAGACTCTTCTATATATGTCATCACAATGAAAATCACATGTTATACATTACTACTATAAATTTTCACATACAGTGTTTAAACAGTAAAAGTACTGAACGTCTCTAACGGCACATTAATCAGTATGTCACAGAAACACGACAAAGTTGGGGCGGAAAGAGGAAACTGACGAGGCAAATTTGGCTTGATTTATAGACTCGCTCCAGTAATGACAACATTACCACACCACCCACTGTAGAACTAATCCTGTCCACATTGGGCTAAAGACAACAACAGCCACCTAAAGCTACAAAGGAGTCACACAGAGGGCCAATTTGGGTTTCAGCAGCAGGAGCAGGGCCTTGCACAACGCTGTGGGTTATTTAATATATTTAATGTTTCCAAAGCCGTTCTGGGAAAGGCAACGTGGAATTCATTCATTACTCAGTTTTTATTGTTGCTTTCGAAAAAACCCTTCATAATCAGCATTTAGCAGGTTTTCCTCATAAAAAGGTGCCATATTTATGTCATATTAGCTCTTAAATGAGTGTGTATAAATCCAAATTTACAGTGAAAGGATTTAAGAGCTTTTGATGAATGACTCATGAGACACCAGTGGCAGCAAAAACTGGCAGTGCTGTTGCAGTTGGGATACCTGGCTGCATCTTCAGCCTAAAGGCTTCCCTGCTGCTTTAAATGTGAGTTAACTGTTGGTTACAACGGCATTTAAAATAAAAGTCTGCATTATTTTTTTTGCATTGAGTTCAACTTCGGTGAACTTTTTCCCGCATGTTAGCACCGTTAACCAACGGAAGCCATCTTGACCGTGCTGACCTTTTACAGGAACGGAGAGCCAGAGAGTCCAAAATGGATATTGTAGCTTATGAGCTGTGTTGCTCCATTCAACTTTATTTAACCTTCTCTGTCGGAGTATAAACTGCTCCATGAGAGAGACCTGGTTTGCAGACAGTTTGGAGACAGGAGGCAATGGCTTGCCATTTTGAATAATCTGTGTAAACTTTATGTGCCGTTCGCTAACAAGTTGCTAGTTGAATTTCAAGGATGCTACGTCACCGAATCCAGCCAAAGGACTGTTCCAATGTCAAGGATCTTTCCAATTCTACCAAGGACAGAGTCCTTCTTTCAGAGGATTTTGATGGATGTGTGTCCTCCGCCCTCCTGAATCCCCAACAATTCTACGCACCCAATGCATTTCCTGTCCCCCAATTTGGAAACAGAGGAAATATGCCAGTAAACTTTAAGTTATTTCACCTCAGCAGCCCGCCAAAACATGTTTCTGAACTAATTTGAGACGAGAAATTGCCAATCCAGTTGCTGACTCTCCACTCATATTAGATCTACAAGGCCTAATTTAAAACTGTGTTCAGATTTTCGGGGCTCCGCGATGGACTCTCTTGAACTAGCTATTAATAGCACAGAGGCACATCTAACTCTGTGAATTAAGGCTTTATTTTGACCAAACCAGTCGGTGATTGTTGGAAGTGGAACGACTAGGCTAACCAAGACGGGTTTGATGAGTTTTATTTTGTTTCTGTCCAGTTTGAAGTGATTTACAATCGCCAAAGAAAAAAATACTGTTTTTCAATGGAGTCTGGTAGGTTTGAGGAGATCATAACGGCGGTTTCTTTTCATATCTGAAGTGGTGAATTAAGGGTTTATTTGGAATAAACCAGAGTAGGTGATTGTTAGAACAATGGAAAGAGCTAACCAAGACGGTTTTGATGAGTTTTATTTAGTTTCTGTCCAGTTTGAATCAAGTGTGTTTTACAATCAGTGAGGTAAAATTTCTGTGTTTTTCCAGTGGAGTCTGGTGGCTTTGAGGAGAGCATATTAATTGTATGTTGATATATTATAATTGTCCAAATCCCTGTTGATTTTATTCATTTTTTGATAGGCCTACATGTTTTTAATCTGTTTACATTGTTTTGTAGGAATTCAAAATCAATATTCCTACTAGAAATTGTAGTTAAAAAAGTGACCACGCTAATTTCTTCCCCACGCTGGCACACTAGCTAGACTGTTTTCAATGTGTGCTCTCCGAATGTTAGGGAGGAGTCTTGCCTTGCCTTTGTAGGACACGACTTGGACTTGGACTCCTACCACGGAAAGCCTCCTTGACTTTGAGAAACACCCACTATATCACCAAGCTTCTAGAAACAAATATTTTGCAAAGATGTACTTCAAATACTCTGTTTTACATTTTAGCAGTCAAAAGGAGTTTGCAGCATCAATCTCAGTTGGAAAAGTAAACACTGGTAGCACAGTGGTGCTCAATTGCCCCATTTAAACCCGGGAGAACATTCAGAACTATAATGTAATATTCCCTTCCTCCATATGGTGTACTGCCAGTTTGCTGTTTTAGTTCACTGTCCCAAAAGCAACAGTGTCGAGGGGGAAAACCAGCACTCAGACAGTGAACCGAGGCCAGTGACATGTTGTCCTCTGTCCTCTTTTCACACAGACACAGATTCCCATCACCCTTGGAAAACCATCAGATAGCAACCACAGTGGTTATTAACCTCTGCCACAAACCGTAGACCAACATGTTGGCAGCCGGTCTGTCGCGTCTTTGATGAGGTTTTAAGGTCCCCAGTTTCCTGCACAGAGGGAAAACACTGAATCTTAGGACAGCTACATCATGGTGCAACAGTCTGCAGTTAATCGTCTTTCAGTGTGTTTGTTTTCCCATTTGCATCTCCAATTATCCTGTGAATATTGCATTTGATGTACTATACTCCTTCCATGAGCAGTCATTAGTCAGTGATAAAACAAACACAGTAGACAAAAGGAATTAATTTGAAAAAGGATTTATTAATGTTATTGCTATTTTCTCCTTTTTAATTGTTTACCAAGTAGCCACTGGAGACATTGTTTTTCGTAGCATGTTCAGGGGTTGAAAGTCATATTCAGAATAAGTTCTGCAAGCGTATTGCATTATTCATGGGCTCCTTTTGTTTCATTTCATGGGTCTGACAGTGCTGTAAATAAACTGCTCCGACTCTCCTGTTTCTGTTTGATAATGTCAAAAAAACATGTCAAATGGCTCTGTAGTACCAATGTGTTGAAGTGAGTTGTTGACTTTAGTTTGAGTCACTTTGTATTATATTCAAAGTTCAAAAGAAGGCCTTATTTTCTCTTATGTTTTTGCTTCCACTGTAGGGCTGTGTATTGGCAAGAATCTGGCGATACGATACGTATCATGATACGAGGGAAACGATTCAATATATTGTGATACTGTAAGCAAGAAGATATATTGCGATTTTTTTTTTATTTTTTTTTATTTCATTTTAGGAAAACTGTAATAGTATAAGGAACACACCAGAAACACACCATTTTAGAACAGGCAAAAAAAAACAAATGTATATTGCGCCCCAAACTGCATGTGATTATCATACTCGTGGGTACCCATAAAACCCATTTTCATTCACATATCTTGAGGTCAGTGGTCAAGGGACCTCTTTGAAAATCGCCGTGCCAGTTTTTGCCAAAATTTAGCACATATTTTGAGCATTATTTAGCCTCCTTTGTGACAAGCTAGTGTGACATGGTTGGTTGGTACCAATGGATTCCTTAGGTTTTCCAGTATGATGCCAGTAACTTCACTCTCCCTTTAAAACTGCGCCTGCTACAACCTCCGAAAGATCAAATAGTGGTCGGTCCTGACGGTGGGCAGTAGGATTTTTAAAAGGTTAATAAAAAATGTATAGTGTTTTGGAGAATCGATACAGCACAACATAATATCGCAATACTCGTGTACCATTTTTTTACTGTGTCTTGATTGCTGTTTAAATGCATATTCTTCACCATGTTCTTATAATTAAAAGAGCAGACTGCCGCCCATTACTTTGAGCCAACCCTCAAACCCCAAATCCATCAACTTTTGCCATCATTCCGCCCAAAAGCAGGAAGGCGGTGAAGCATTTGACTTCTGTCTGGAGGAAGCCACTGCACCAAATGGCTGTGTTGGTTGGTTTGGACCATCAAGGCGGACTGTGTTTGCAGCCATATGGTTTTATTTTCAGCTGAGCCACTGAGCCTGAAGGCTGAACTAGTTTCTCTGTTGTTACTATCAGTATTATTTTCTACAGTAAATCTGCCCTCGGTTCAGAATTTAGAAGTAGGCCTAACGGAGCCCAGAAGATGCACTTGACCTTTTTGCCGTCTGTTTATGTGCAAGTTAGTTTTATATTCAGAGGTGTAAATCAGTCAACTGCTATGGCAGATTTATGGATTTAGAGGCTGCAATGTTCGCATTAGATTTATTCAAAAGATATGATTCAATATTAAAGGTTCAGGGTTTACTCTCTGTTGATACTAATATCAAAGCTGGCTTATGGGCTTGTACTGAACCCAAAACATTGTAAGCTGGTTCAACAATAGATCCAATGACAAGGACATTCCCCTGCTGCCTTGAAACATTCATTCATTCAAATCATAATTTCAGGTCATAAGCCTTCAAATCAGAAGAATCTGAATGGCTCTGAAAATGCAAATCTGAATTTTTCAATTGACTTGAGTTGATTACACAAAATTGCTATATGGCGTTTTACATTGATAAACAGCTCGGGCGGTAGCTATTTTTTCATACCTTCCTGACATTTCACAGGGTTAAGGTAAATGACGTTTTTTTTGTAAAAAAAAAACTGAGAAAAACTTGGAGGAGCGGCTTGTCACTAAAATGAGAATAGCTGTTCTGGATAGCTGTGCTTTACTGTATGTGCAGTGTTTACCACTTTGGATTTAAAATGCGACGGTGCAGGTCGTATCCCGATGGACGCTCCGCCATTTTCTACTTTCTTTTTGCGGCCGGCTGCGGTTTGTTTTGGTTGACGGATACGGAACAGATATGACGTCACGTTACTCAGACTGCAACAATAAAAGCTGACTTCCTTCTACCTCCACACAGACTGAAATGACGCAAATATATTGATTCTGGCTTTAAAAAATGGACTTCAAAATCGGAAAATCGCGATACATAGGTGAATTTTTTTTCCCCCACCCCTAGTATTTATCTTTATTTTTTCCTATAATGCTATAATGGCACTGTCAACTTTGATTCACAAGTCTATACTGTCACAATAAGTTATGAATCTCCCTTCCTTCACGTCTGAGACTAATAATAACACATGGATGACAATAAATAACAATAGGCTGACATCTCATTCCGTTTTCCATCACCCGGGCCTTCAGCGGTACAGAAGTGAGATACACAAAAAGCAAAGTATCCACATCAATCTCATACACACGCGCAGATGCTGCTCAACACTCTCCACCTGCCTCGCCAAGTCTGCCAAATTAATCTGTGTGAGGAGATGAGTTTGGGATGAATTCGTCTCTACTGGATGAGAGAGCAGCTCCCATATGTTGGGCCTGCTGGGAACCTGAGAGCCGTATCCTTATTTCCCCCGAGGCGGCAGTCGGTGGAACCCAGACAGAGGCATGGCGGCACTAAATGGAGTAGAGATAGGGGAGCGTTATCTGTGGAGACTGTTGAGAGCGCACACACACACACACACACACACACACACACACACACACACACACACACACACACACACACACACACATATTAATAACACCATACTCCCAGTTGTGTTCTTGATAGACGACAGTGACTCATTCCCACATCAGCAGTGTGTTTATGGAGTGGGTGAGAATTGAAATGCCAGTTACTGTTCATTTAGTGTCTAATTGCTATCCGCTGTATCCAAGAGACGGCGCCGCTGTTTAAAACATTTTACACTGCGCGAAACAGAGAGCAGCTTCCATTCTGATGGAATGATTAATATTAAACCTCTGCGCCCGTCTCCAATTACCAAAACCTCTCTGTTTACTCTCCTCCTGCAGTCTGGCTTCAGCTCTGCAATGCTCCCTGCACGTCTATGTAAATCCTCCTCGCCGGCGTCTGTGCCAGCGTACTGTTGCTGCCGCCTCTCTGACCCACTGAGTCAGCTTTATTTCAGCCTTTTATGCCTTTCACCTTTCTCACTGCTTCTTCTCTCATCCCCCCTCTCTCTCTCTCTCTCTCCCTCCCCAGGAGAAGAACTTGGAGTGGTTCCCCCGCATGAGAGCCATGTCTCTGGTGAGCAGTGAGGGAGACAACGAGCAGAACGAGATGCGCTCTCTGCAGGACAAACTGGACAGCACCGTCACTCTGGTGGCTCAGCTGTCGGGCCAGCTGGCTGAGCTCAAGGAACAGGTACAGTAGTGCCACTTCAGGCCGTTTGTCATGCTGCGGAGGGGAGAAGCTCTTCTGGGCTGAGCTCTGTGGTAGTCTGAGCTGAATGCCTGATGACTAATCTAAAGCAAAATAGTCCTAATAACATGGTGTTTAGATGCATGCTGTTCAGCCAACTATAGCACGTGGGCTGTGAACTCCATGTGCTGCACGACCTTGAGACTCCTTTCACCTAAAAAACGCCTGCAGGGCCAGAGGTCACACGGTCCGCGGCCTCATTTTGCCATCTATCTCTTTGCTGAGTTCAGTAACCTAGAAGGATTCTATCAGACCCTCGATGCCCCTGAACGCAGCACGCTAGGTGACTATCTGGTCAGCGATCAACGCGACTGGTTGCTGCCAGTGAGCCTCTGGCTGTGTGGATGACTAGCTCTGCTGCTGCAGTGTGACTGATCACTCTCATCACCTGCCTCCCCTGCATGTGATTCCAGTCACAGGCCTGTCCTTGTTCCTCTTCTGCCAGATGTGTGAAAACAGCTCCTATACTGGGGAAAGATCACACTCCAGGAAACAACAACAAGAACCTCCGCCGACCTCAGTGAGCAGCTCAGGCTGTAACATCTCCCTGCTGGGCCGGGATCCCTCGTGTAACTCCTGTGACAGAGTTTGTGTGCTGTTGAAGTGCCCTTGAGCAAAGACACCGATGCCTTATCTCTGAATCTGGAATAATAGATGACTAATATGGAGTCATGGGGTTAGCGAGGATGTCACTCCGCCTTTCTGATAAACACAAGTGTTGTGAGGTGAGTGAGTTTGTGCCGGCCGAACCGCAGCTCTGCAGTCACAAGGGGAGGCCTGCAGGTCTCACACCGGCTCAACTCAAACTGTTTCTGACTAGGAGGAAAGTGCTCCTGCAGCTCCTCCTTCATTACAACCTCTGCTGACCTCGGCACTTTACACCATCGCTGCTCACATTGTGTGTGTGTGTGTGTGTGTGTGTGTGTGGGTGTGGGTGTGTGTGTGTGTGTGGGTTTGTGTGGGTTTTAGGGTTCTGCACAGCGTTCTCAATTTCCTTTTAAATCCGCATTTACTGTTTATGGGTTTACAAAACCAGTGGCCTTCATTTATGACGTCAACACTGAAACCACCGCAAATGCGATGGTTGTGAGAAACCAGCCGCTTCCCCACCACACTCATACAACATCCAACGTGCAGGTCGCAGCTCTGCACAACACACCCGGACGGCGTCCTCTAATGACGTTTCAAAGGGACATCTTAGTTTCCCGTCTTAACAGCGGTTGAACAAAGTGATGATTTTGCATCCAGCCACGGAGAGGAAATCTCTCTCTGTATTAACAGTAAAGCTCTCACAGTAGCTGTTTGAAATGACTCATGTGTGAAGCTCGTTGTGCCGTTCAATCCAGATTCATTTCTTAAAGTAAATGAGCCAAAAAATCATTTTGTTTTTGTCTAAATGAATTTATTTACCTGCACTCCAAGTTCAAAGAGATAAACACCCCCTCTGGAGCGCTGTAATGAGGCGGGGACGTTGTGTTTTGCATAATAAAGTTCCCACTAGAACAATATGTGTATGCAACATGCCAGATTAAAAAACGCTCTCCTAGGTTGATGATTTGTTTTCCTCTCTGTGTCCTCCACAGATGACAGAACAGAGGAAGAACAAGCAGAGGCTCGGCTTCCTGGGTCCTCCTCAGCCCAACCATCACACCCCGGCGACCCACTGAGGGGCTCGAGGCTCGAACAGGAAGTGGTGACGGGCCCCCCGGACTGCAGGCTCGCAGTACAAACCAGCTAGAAATGCAAAAACTCCAGCCTTAAGAACAATACATGTTCTCAGAGTACCCTTACAATTACTGAGGCCAGCAAGTGTTGACACGTAATTAGCGACATAGTGGCCTTTCCTATGACACAATCAGTGCCTTATGGGATACAAACTGTTCCTCATGTGCTCACTCGGCCACTAGGAGCGTGCTTTACTGTCCGTCTGTACACAAACACCCTCGTACAGAGGAGCTCGGCTCTGTGAATGATTGGCCAGACGCGGCACACATCTGCCAGTGTAGTGTTAGTGTGCCAGACAGAGGTCGAGGGGAAATGTTAAGGTAAGGTTAATGGTTAAGTGCTGTCAAGTCTGCGGACGGGCGCGTCTCGTTCCTCGACTGTCCTCAGCGGTGATGTGTCAGAGAGCGGACAGAGAGGTCTCTCAGTCGGTGATTGGCGGCATCGGAGACGTTGTTGGGTTTGGGCCTCTGGGGGGAGAGTGAACATCATATTCTCCTCCTTTCTGATGCTATTTATGAGACAGTTTGCGGTTCATAACTGGAGTATTATTTTTGCATTTTGGAAAAGGTATCCTGCTGCCTTACTCATTAACTTTTCTAAACAGAAACATTGCAACTGCTGAACATGCACTTTTTTTAAAGAAAAATAAAGTGCTAGAATATAAGCCTGTAACTGGAAGCATTGGTTAGATGGGGTATTATTTTTACATGCTTTGTGTTGCGTTCGCTCGCTGCACCATTTCAGTTGCCTTTTTATAGATTTCTACAGAGTATATAAGTAACATAAATGTGAATTAAAAATAACGATTACCTGTGCAGAACTTACTTGAAATTTCTTTTTAAAGTCAAAATTGTATATTGGTACATAATGTAGTACTGACCGAGGATGGTAAGCGTACAGTTCATTGTTACAATATGAACATCCTCGTGTCTATAGAAATGTCCGCTAATATTAACTGTATCCGCTCAGATCATCTTCATCTCCTACTGTTTCTTAACGTGTCATGTTTTTAGTGTAAATCATCCTCACTGGTCTCTCTGGGACTGCAATTGATTGTTAAAGTCTGTTTTAAACTTGCACAAACTAACGGCAGATACAAGCGCATGCACTCGATGGTGAACTGTCCTGGGACACTTTCTGTTCAAACAAAGTTTATAGAAAAATGTCTTTTATGTGGTTGGATGTCGGATGTTGTAATAAATTTGTAACAAGACTCAGTGGCGTGCTTTGAGTCAGCAGCTTTCTACAGAGTTGTACTTCAGCCTTCCTCCTCGTTGTTGTTGTTGTTGTTGTTGTTGTTGTGGATGAATGATGCTCACCCTGACCCCCCCTGACCGCCCTGCGCCCATTCAGTTTACTCACACTTGTACTCGTCCACGAGGGGAACACAGGGACAGACCTGCTGTCGTCATGCAGACAGGATCGTAGTGTACATGCCGTCACTGCGCTGCTTTTGTTTAGCTCATCTTGACATTTAATTGCAGCTAATTAACAGCTGATGTGATGCACAGATACTAGACCAGACTCTGGAGTTTAACCTTTGTTACATCATGAGCTTTGTTGTTATCCAAAGTTAATACTCCTTTTAAAATTAAATGAAAGTAAGAGATTAGGCGTGTTTTGTAAAACAGTCATACCCAACCAGGGTTCCTTGCACCAGGGCTGAGAGTGATGGATACATGGATAAAAGTAATGAAACATCCAGATTCTGCCACTACAAGTGGTCGTTGTACAAATGCAAATTTGACTAAGCTGACCTAAACATTCACAGTTCAGCTGTATGAAGACTTGTTTTAACAATCTCCACTTTTATATAATAAGTAGTGTTAAATAACATTAGAATCATTTCAAATGAACACATTTAAAACATGACGGGCGGTGTCGATGAAGGGGAACTTTAGTGGATTTGACTAGAGCTGTGGGTGTACATGAGACAACAAGAAAGTATTTTAAGAGGACCTATTATGCGTTTGTGCTTTTCCCCCTCTCCTTTAGTGTGTTATGTAGTTTTTTGTGCATGTAGAAGTTCTTACAAAGTCCACACCAAAGTGAGCTAATGTCCGGTTCAGACTACATGATATCAGCCCGATTACAGCCCGACGCGGCCGTCGTAGGGTGTCGACTCGGATCGGGAACGATAAATGAGTGTCGTGTGCGACAGTCGATCATTTTATCTCGTGTAGTGTGTCGTAGTACACGGCAACTGACGCCGCGTCTTGGACGCCTCACGACGTCCAAACAGGAAGTCTAGCATGTTTGATTTTTTTTATTTGCTTTCCACGACGTGTTCCATCACGGCCGTGAATCTGACCGGCTGAGCACAGACGCACACAGCTGTTAACAGAAGCACATGGCTACTTATTATGCAGAATGATGTCATCGGACCTTCCCAGCAGTAGGATATTCAATCTAGGTTGTGTCGGAGTAAAAAACAGAGTGACCATCGGAACCGTCACAAATATGGTGTAGTCTGATCCTGGCGTTACTCTCCCCCACGGAAACGCTGCTCCTGAACTGCCTGAAACACCTTGATTGAAATCCCGCCTTTTCTTCCGTAACGTGGTGATGTCACCAAGTAACACATTTGCATAACACCTGCCTAGTGGCTAGTTTGGCACGCCCTCAAATAAAGCTAGTTCGAGCGGAGCTGGAGCAGAGTCTGAAGAGTTTGGTTCGGTTGACCAATCACAACACAGTGGGCCAGCTGACCAATCAGAGACCTCTGTCTATTCCAAAGGCTGTGTTTTTCCATTGTGCTGCCCTTTGTGTGTTTACTCATAAAGAAATGAAATTCCCTTTCTAGGTGTGAAACAGTGGTTATATTTAGGCCCGTCATCCGCCACATCCGCTCGCATTGTTGGCAATTTAGCACTCGGTACTTGTGGAAATGGATAATTCAAAGCTGCGGCTGCTCGATTGTCTGCATATTTGTTCTTGTGCAACATATTTGAGATGATAAACAAATCACAGAGAGGCCTCAACCGGTCTCTTTATCCCGTCCTGTCGTTTACCCTCTAGAAAGAAACCCATCCTTCTTCTTGGCCTCAGTTCGCTGTTTACGCTGGCGGGCCTGCGTTTGCTCCTGCTGCCTGTGACAGCCATTAAAATTAGCTCACGCAGTGCCATAATGGTGAGCAGCTGTCACTGCGTAGACAAGGAGGGTAAAGTGCAGCATTACTGGAATGTATTGGGACTCTGAGAGGGAAGGGAGGGGAGAGGAGAATACCAGGCCGTCATTACTGTCTGGCAAAAGTCTCGCTGCCGTCGTGTGATACTAAACAAACACCGCTTCGTAAATAGAACCATTTATCAGCTGGGACTTATTTGGATGGTTCTGATCATGGAGAGAAACATTAAAGTTTGTTAAACACTTAATAAAAACAACTTTTAAAATGATTTCTATGGGGGGTTAATGAGCTCAGGATAACACACAAGATGGTCCGCTTCATTTCACCCTCTCAGTGCACGTGAACCTTTTATAATGCACGTGAGCTGTGTGTTATTTGCTTTATGAACACAACCTTTGACACATTTGGATTCATTTTTGAATCTCTTTGCAAACCACAGTCACGTGCGTCGCCGTGTGTATTCAGTAGTGAGTGAGAAAACACCTCGAGAAGGTCAATAAATACAACGCAGTGTCCCAAACACCTCTGTGGCTGCAGGCAGTGTGTGAGTCAGTCAGGTGATTTGACTTTGAAAGGACCAAGAGGACATCTCGCTGGAAAATTCATGTCGTTTTAAACAGTATTTAACTGGATATAAACAATATATACTGATGTCTATATAAGATCAACATTATTTTAGACGAGAGTTCAGTCTGTTGTTTTTAAGTTGCCGTGAAAGTTGTGATTCGTGTCAATACACATATTGATCTTCTGTCTTCTGAGTCTCAAGACTCTCAGCAGCGTCAGCGGCTGCACCGCAATCAGACATCATTCTGTGTTTGTTTTTTTGCCTTGAAAGATCAATCGGCCACACAGAAAGTTGTTACTGAGCGAGGAGGAGGAGAAGGAGGAGGAGGAGGAGAAGGAGGGTGGAAGGTCCCTCCTCGCTGTCATTTCGTATAAATAAACATGCCCTTGTGATGACTGGCATGTGACTTCCTGTGTCTGGCTGCTGTGAGATTGAGCCTTTTGTATATAGTCACATGATGCACTACAACACCGGACAAGCACACGGAAAAAAAACGCCGCAAAACGGGCCATCACATGTAGGGGCAGCACGTACAGTGTGAGCTTCTGCAATGTGTGAAATAGAATTCATAAATCATTCCCACAATAACACACCACTTGTTGTGATTCTCCAACTGAGCTCACTGGAAAACAAATGGTGATAATATTTCTTAAGTTTAAAAAAAGAAAAACAATGTGATGATGAACGTCATTAAATGAGGTTACCTATCAGTCGATCACCGTCACGGTTAACTCGTATGAATTAACAGTTATGACGACAGTAAATCACCGCCAGCCTCAGATAGAGACGCTTTGTCTGCCGGGTGATGTCACAGATTAGTCATAGGTTCTAGATAGTTCTTTTCTGTTCTAATATGTATTTTCCCATTAAGTTTAATGACAATGCAGGCCCTATGTTTACATATAAAATGGCTGTGACTTGGAGGATGCTCACTGATTCAGTTTCTGCTCAGTTTTCAGTCTTTACTACTAATGATGACAATACAATTAACCACAAAAAGTGATTTGAATATGAGTGATGTTTTGGTCTGAAGTGGCTCTTTCTTTCTGTGTATGAATGCGTTCTGTATGTGTATGTGTGTATTATGTGTATGTGTGGCGGCACAACAAGAAAAAAGGAAACTGTGCACAACTGAAACAAAGATTTGTATTTGTGACCACAAACAGAAGCTCTTGAAAAAGGAAATGCTCTCACAGGCATCCAAATGAAATGTTCCTTTCTCAAACAACACACTGTGAAATATAAACAGCACGTTTACATCATCCCCACAAAATACATGGAATATTGCACACTAATTATTCTCCACTCTCTGGACACGTGGTTCATCTAACGGCCACACGGTCACCGTTCACTGATCAGCATGGACTGACTGTCTGTAGAAGACTGGAGGTATAGAAGATAGGTATAGAAGTCTGTAGGTATAGAAGTCTGTAGGTATAGACTGTAGGTATAGAAGACTAGGTATAGAAGACTGTAGGTATAGAAGACTGTAGGTACAGACTGTAAGTATAGAAGACTGTAGGTATAGACTGTAGGTATATAGACTGTAGGTATAGAAGACTAGGTATAGAAGACTGTAGGTATAGACTGTAGGTATAGACTGTAGGTTTAGAAGACTGTAGGTATAGACTGTAGGTTTAGAAGACTGTAGGTATAGACTGTAGGTTTAGAAGACTGTAGGTATAGACTGTAGGTATAGACTGTAGGTTTAGAAGACTGTAGGTTTAGAAGACTGTAGGTATAGAAGACTTTACTGTAGGTATAGAAGTCTGTAGGTATAGAAGACTGTAGGTATAGACTGTAGGTATAGACTGTAGGTTTAGAAGACTGTAGGTATAGACTATAGGTATAGACTAGGTTTAGAATACTG